>JAJJWW010006349.1:0-80402 GCA_023531295.1 Papaver armeniacum | reverse complement strand
ACTTTATTCTAGGGTTTAGAACCATGAAGTCTTTTCTCTTTCTTCTTGTTATGAACTCCATGAATATGAGTACCTAGTTTTTCTATTGGTTATGGAATAAGTTGGATTTCCAAATATGGGTTTTAATTCAATAAATTAGTTTTCTCTCATATTATCGTTTATGATTCACCATTAATATTGTTACATGATTTGAATGCTTGTTAGTCGAGTCGCGAGTCGATTGAGTTTGCTTTCATCTTTATTGCTAGATTAGGGTTATTATACGCAAAAGTGATAATTCCGGATTGCAAGTAGCATAAATATGATTATAGTTTGTAGTGATATATTCTTATGATCATATGTGAGTCATAACCTTTGTTAAATCGGATTAGTGCGCTTTCCACGTTCGATTGCTTTGATTGGCCTGATTTCATAGAACCTAATGCATCTAGGGAATTAAACTTGATTAGTGCTTTTACACGTTAGGTTGTTCCTTTAGGTAGAATTCATATTTGCATCTTTTAATGTGTTTGTTGATGACATGAGGAGATTTATGGGATATACTTGCGATCAAGGTATTCTAGGGTCTTTGATAAAAGTTGAGATTAAAATATCAATTCTAGTTATTGTGGTGAAACCATGTTTGTGATTGAAAACAAATCCATAACCAATACCTTCTCATCCTTGATTTGATTTGTTTGCTTATTTCTTTATTTGCTTTTATTTAGTTTATTATAATCACAAAACTAGGTGTTATTTATAGGGAACCGAAACAATTTGACAACCTAGACCTCTCTGTGGGATCGATCCTTTCTTGCCCTTGCTATATTTATATTTTGAGTAGTAAGAAAGTGTAATTATATTTGTGTCGGCTGACAACCGGTCAATATGTGTTTGAGGGTGAAAACCGTTTCTGCTGATTTTGGTAATTTTGGGTGTGTGTGGGTGAGAAACGAATCTAAACCCTTAACAATGTACTTGCAGGAGGGTACTTTTGATTCGAGAGATCAATCTGTACAATCTGGCCTAAACCAAGAAATGGTTGTTCAGTCTTGCTTCGGTCACAAAGTGAAGGAGAAGGGTTGGTCTTAAGGAGGAAGTGAAGAAAGTGTTCAGACCCGAATAGTTGATTCTGGAAGTGTGGGCGTTTTGTGATCCGTATCAAAAAGTTGAACTGTCTAGCTGGATGAAAAAGCTATCAGATGATTTTTGGATGTTGTATTGTTCTCCTGACCAAAACTCCTTGTTTGGTGGAAATAGGTGAGACCTATTTATACAAGTCATAGTGAAACGTACCCTGGTCTCGTAGGAAGTGGAAACGATTGAGTGGTGGAAGAAAAGAGTAATGTGTAACTGTTATACGTTATGCTTCCATGATGAGGGAAGTGAATTCGTGTAACCGCCAGTCATTACACTTCCATGATGAAGGAAATGAATTGTTTACACTGTTACTTTTCACCACCACTAATTATCCCACTTCATGATACTTACTTGTAACGGGCGCATTACAATCCGCACGCTGTAAACTGCCAGACCAATACCCTGATGAGCATCTCCCAATTTATGACATATTTTGATGTCTCGAGTGTTTTCGTGGAAAACATGTATCACTTTGCTACGTGTGGCAAGTTAAAATCGAGAGGCTTGTCGCAGGTAAATAGCATGTGATGCTAGGCTCGTTTAGTGAGTCGCCTAAAACTTGTCAGCTTAGGTTTGGTGGCGAACTTCGATGGCCGAGATCGCATCTTATGAATAAGGGTAGTCGTTGACTGTGGCTACCTTGTGTTGGCGCCTGACAATGGCGCAGTGGCATTCCGACATGACTTGTGCATGCCAGTGGCACGATGGTGCAAGTGGCGCCTGGCGTAGCCATGGTCGTTGGGTTTAGGCGGTTGGTCTCCTAAGAGTTTCCACAAGTCCATCAGTTCGGCAGCTAACTTGGATAGCTGAGATTGCATATCATGAAGAAGGATGGCCATTGATTATGGACACATCTTGTTGTATAAGCGAAGTGGCGTCGGCAATGGCATAACGGCATGCCACGGCGTGGCCGTGGCATAGCGGTATGCGGTGATGTTGCGGTATGGCCAAAGCTAAAAATTGGCTCCGTGGCCAAGTTAGGGTTTGGCGCCGTGGAAGAATTCGTCGTGGAAGAATTAGGGCTTGGCGTGGACAAGGTGTCGTGGAAGAATTAGGGCTTGGCGTGGCCAAGGCTTGGTTTTGGCGCCGTGGGAGTCGGACCCAAATGTGGCGTAGCAATATTGGCCCTGTTGCCACGCCAATCCCATTACTCCGGGAAACACTATTTGGCTTTGGTAGCAATTTGCCCAATTAGGGTTTGGCATTTGAAACCCCTAATTAGTGCACGTGGCATGTGGGTGCGACATGGCGCTTCTTTTGTGCAAATGGCGCCATGGCTATGCTAAAGGAACTATGACAAGGCCATAGTGTGGAAAGCAGCCATAAGAGTAAGAATTGTCGTGGGTGGCTATTTATGCCAGGTTGCCACGAAGTGGCACGTTTACGAGGTAACATGTTGTGAAGTTGGCATGTTGCGAAGTTTTCGCGGTAGAGTGGCATGTTGGCATGCCGACCAATATGTTGTTGTGGTAGGGCGCGTTTGGCTTGTCAGTTTAGCAAGGTGGCGCGGGTGTGTTTGGCCTTTAACGTATGGTGGCAAGTTTAGAGCAACCTTGATTGGCCAAAAAGAGGGCCAAACACAAGGCGCGACCACACTTCGGTGAGAGTATGGCGGATTTGGCACGTTCGATTGGTCGATTAGAAGTGGCGCGAGCAAGCATGGGCCATCCACAACTTGTGTGCGTGTGGCGAGTTTAAAGCGATTTGATTGGTGAGAGAAATAGGAGTGCAGGCGTGGCTAATGGCGCTAGATGGCCTAAGCATAGCCACGCCTCTCTTTGCTGGTGCGGCTCCTGTTTTTCTAATTCAGGCGAGGTTCTCGCACCCTGCTAATCCATGGCCCAGATTAATTACTTAGGCTTAATTTTGACAAGCAAGGTGCAGTACATTGCGCGAGGCGCGAAACCCTAACTTTGTAAGTTAGTCAAGACGATTGATTGAGTTCTATGTGTTGACACGAGTTCTTTTAAGTTCATTGCTGCAGAGAGCAACATGCTTTTACGATTCGAATACCTTATGCAAAGACCTTATCCTTGATACTTGAGATTCGTGCTACTCTACTGCGAGTGAACACAAATTGTCATGCCATATCAACATTAAGGGTTCAGCCGAGAACATAACATAGAAGGAATTCGAAGGAACTTATATTAATTGAATATATGCGAGGCGCCATAATGATGAACATCCGGGATGGTTACTACATTTGCCGATCTGGATAAATTTCATGTAAGTGTATTGAGTGGCTCAATAAGTATGCCAGTGGAGAGCTTAGCACACGTGGCTCTGTTTCCTTGCGAGAGTGACGTCACATCGGATGCAGGTTTTACGATTTTAACCCTAATCTAAAAACCACCATCAACATTAAGTCCCCTCGCTTAGCTCCTGAACAGTGGCATTGTTGCGGTACTAAGCATGAGATGGTGACAAACGAGGATAAAATCGAAACAACAAGTTATGAAGAGATTATCGGCAAGATTTGGCTAACCTTTGTCGGGGAGGCACGAAGAATCTGCGATCCTTACATTGGCGGCTTCGCATAAATTTGGTTTGGCCATGGGGTGCTGGCCTCATCACTGCGACTTTGGATACTAATCAGAGGTGGCTGCAACTTTGTCCGCGGAACGGTGAATGTTGCTAGTCGGCTAGGTTACGGAATGCATGGAGATAGCGATGTCCTGAACGGCCAAGATGGCGCTTCCTTGGTTTGGTGGAGATGGCGCTGCTTTGAACGGCCAAGATGGAGCCGCTTTGGCTGCTACGGAAGGTGGATGGCGTGGCTAGCTCGGAAGGTACGATGGCGAGGCTAGCTTGGAAGGGCCAATGGCATGACTAGCTTAGAGGGCCATAAGCGTGGTAAAGGTGAAGCCATGGAGCGTTGGCTTGGGACACGGAGAGGATGGCGTTGGTTAAGCCACAGAATGGTAGGGATGGCTGCTGACTTGGATACCAAACCCTAATTATCCCGTATAAACAAATATCTAATCCAGCTGGTATCACGCGTTTGAAGCCTTAATTCACGACTGTTAAAAGGATTTTCTTTCTAAGGCTTCATCAATCCGCTAAATATAAGAGTTGATCTTGAATCCTTCGTTCATACAGATCTTCATAAAATCGCATCTACCCTCTTCACACAGTCTTGTCTCGTGTTTCTTTTCCTAGTTCCCATTTTGTCTTCTTCATCATGGAGATTGCCGGTGCAAACATGGTAAAAAAAAAAAAAAAAATTTGTAGCATATAATGGGATCTTCAAGTGATGATCATAACTCTGACTCTTCGGAGAGATTTTGAAGCCGACAAAAAAGCAGATTTCTTTTCATGAGGAGGTATTAGACAGAATTGATTCTCTGTTCCGTGAAGATGACGAGATTATACAAGGCATGTCTCTCGCCATTTATGCAGAGTGCGGACGTGTGTTCATACTCTCATGGCTTCGGTGGAAATGGAGGAAAAGTGGAGGCATGATGAAGCATCTCAGCGTCGGGAGATCTCAGAGTAATGAAGCTTCTTATAACCCAGTGTTAGGGATGAACGATTCGCCTCTCGGTTGAAGCGGCGGAAGACTGAGTCCATGAAACTTTTAGGTGAGGGCCAGTTTAATTACACTGTCCATGATGGTATCGTAATCCTTGACTTTGATGCGGACGAACCGGGACATCCTCAAGAAGCTGCTGGAAAATCTCTTGAGGAAGATGTCAACACGGTTTACGAAAATGAAGCAACTTCTAGAGTGGACGCCTAAATTATTGTCAAGGACGTTAAAGTGACCGTTGTGGATTTCGTCAAGGCGGACGAGGAGACGGAGGCAATATATGTTGGGTCCATTGAGAAGCCAGGAAACATACGGCTGGGACTGCTGTTGAAACAAACGCATGGACATGATGTGGAAGGCTTTGCGCCTAAACGACTTACATAGGATCGTCGCTCGCCAGGTGGCTATGGGATGAGGTCACTGTTGCGAAACGACGTGCTGATGGAACGTTTGCTGCCAGAGAAGAGTCTTGGGAAAGTGCTGAAAAAGCTTTGATGAAGCGTTATTGATCAAAGCCATTAACACCGATTTTCCACTTTTGCTATTTCTTCTCGGTATGTAGCCGTTTTGGATATTCCAAAGGTTTACTTTCACTTTCTTGTTTCCATGGCGAAGCCCTAACTTCGCCAAGTAACATTCCGTTATTCAGCTTTTATGGTTTCACATCTCTGAATGAATTAATAAACCTTCTACTGAAAAGATCCAAAAACCCTTTATGTGAAAATAAGTTGCTCGCCCCTTCTAGCCACCCAGTAGATGGACAGACGTCGTACACAAATAGTGTGGATGGAATTTTCCACAGGTACTAGCAGGCCCTGCTGCGCAGCCAATGTCTCCGAACGCCGACATCACCCATAATAACGCGAGACATGGGAAATAACAACAATGGTTTAAAGGTTCGACCGACTGTTTCTTGGTTCTCCCTTGTAGCATCATCGTTGTCACACATCCGAAAACTAGTAGATCGTTAGGTGAGATTTGAAGTCGGATATTTTTGAAAGATATCTGTTCTTGCCTTTGATGATTATCTTCCTTGCATATTCCCTTCTTCAATACTTTTGGATAAATATTTTTGTGGTGGTTTGGTTCTCACGGTTTTCAATCGCTGAAATGGTGACTCGTGAGAGTTTCGGTTTACTCGGTATTTTTCCTTTAAGATGATTTGGGAAAATTTTTAAGTAAAGATGTTCTTTTAATTGAAATTGAAAACTCTACTTATGAATGCAAAAATGCGGTGAAACCATTTTTAGAGAAGTTACAATCATTAAGTGAAAAAGGAAAAAATGTTGAAGGAAATGCTGAAAGGATAACGCTGGAGGTGAAGGTAGCACAGCGTTTTAGGTATTGAAGGTTTTGAGCCATCGCAAGTGAATCGTCACACCTTCCAATTTGTCGGTATTGTTGAGTTTGCAGTAACCGCCTAAGATAACATCCGCCACCAGGTATGGCTCGTCTTCCTTTCCTTTAGACGGATAGGGTCAAGCGCCTATCTTCACTGTTATATCTCCAACTTGAAACGAGGTTGTCTTGACTACCACATCTCCAATTTGAAACGGGTTTAGGCGTTGCGTAACTACTTGATTTTTGAGCTCGTCATCTTTGGCTATAACCGCTTCCATATTTTTGACAAAGCACTTGAAAGGACCAACGTCCCATTCACATCTCCTAATGACGCCCGGGTTGATAATCGGACGAGTCTCCACGCCTGGCCGAGAGGAGAGGTGATTGGGTGCGAAAGGGGTTGTTTAACCAGGCTTACTTGTGCTCGGAATCTGCGGATGAACGTCGACGGGCTTTCTCCGGGCAATTGAGTTATATTTGTAAGTTGTTGATACGACAACATGTAATCTTCCAAGTTTGACGGCTTGTTGGAAATTCTTTCGGGTATCGTGATCAGCAGAGGGGATGCTCTTAACTTCGCTTTGTTACTGTGTAC
Organism: Papaver armeniacum; assembly: GCA_023531295.1. Classification (NCBI taxonomy): domain Eukaryota; kingdom Viridiplantae; phylum Streptophyta; class Magnoliopsida; order Ranunculales; family Papaveraceae; genus Papaver; species Papaver armeniacum. Next base: position 73,818 of record JAJJWW010006349.1, on the reverse strand, counting down.
CCATGCGCGCCCCAGAATCATGTCGTAATTTGAGAGTTCTTTGACGATGTGAATTTGCCATGTGTTAGAGTGTCTCCCACCTTGATTTCAAGGTTGATGTAGCCATATGCGTCCATCGCCTTCCCTTCCAAGTTTTTGGCCATGGTTGGGGAACGGGTAGCCTCACCTTCAAACTCCCCAGCTCTCGAGTTTTGATGGTAACGATGATGAAGTCGGAGGCCGTGTCTATTAATGTATTGTCGAGCTCGGCATCCCTCGGGTAAACCGTGGTCAGCAGTCCCCGTTGTATTTTCCAGTCTGTTTCCCAAGAGAGTTTGGGGTTAAATAAGTGGTTTGTTCGGTAGGAAAGGGTCGCTTGCCCGATACAACACGGTTAAGGGATGTGAAGGTATCTTGACGATGTGTCTTGGAGAGATAGAGAATTTCGCACACATGTTGCGTCATGGATTGCACAGTCTCAGTGTACGAGAGTCCCCGAGACCATGCAACTCCCGACTAGAAGTGGATCTCTGTGAACTCCTATATTTCCCAGTCGAAGCTCCCACTGCTTCTATTTTTTCTTTGAAGATATGCCTTAGCTTATTGCAGTCATTGGTCGGGTGGTGGACAAATATGTGGTAGCGGAAATATTTTGGGTTTGCCTTTTCTGCTTCGGTTGGTGGGCGTCTGGTAGGAGGTAGTCTGATGGTGTCGTCTTGGATCCATGCTTCCAAGAGTTCGATCACTTCCTCGATTGGGAACGGGAAATTCAAGACGTTTTCTCCAGCTTCTTGATGTCGCATGGGAGCTTTAGCGGTGGTCTTCTGTGACGGAGCTGCCTGTCGCGCTGGCGCTACGCGTTTGGATTGTAGTTCTGCAGTTGGAGCCTTTCTTTTTCCTCCTTCTTATACCGCGCTAATAGAGGAGGTACTAGTGTTGTATTGCTTATTGACGAGGCATCTATTTCCTCGATTTTCACGTACGTCCTCGTTTCTGGTTGGCCTGGTTCTTTCCAACAACGCTGGTGCTGTTATGGCCAACCTTTTTGCAGCTTCATGATGTTCAGAGAATGTCTGGAATCGCAGATTCTCTAGTAAGGCGCGGTAGATGGGAATCATCCCATTGATGCAAGAATCCACCAATTGTTATTTGGTCACGTTCGGGTCATGACAATCTAGCGCTTGAATTCTGAATCTTTTGACGAAATCATTCGGATGTTCGTTCTTTCGTTGGAACATCCTTCCTAGATCTAAGAAGGTAATTTGCTCAGATACAAAGAATTACTTCTTGTAGAAAGCCGCAACCATGTCAGACCAATTGGAAATGATGCCTGGCGTAATGCCATTGTACCATGTGTATGCTCTTCCAGTAAGTGATTTAGAAAACTCCCTCAAACGGAGAACGTGATTATATTCGTGCTCCCACGGGGGGACTCCAAGAATCGAGAGACATGTTCACGCGCATTACCGGTGCCGTCATACGAGAGAGAGAATTGAGGGAAGAGTAGCCCTTGGAAGAGTAATTCTTTGTATTTCCGGAGGATACGGGGGTTGATGCTGATGTATGTCCATGAAATCGTTTTTGTCTCGGTTTCGGAGAAGTCGTTCCAAATCTTCTCGTGTGACAAAATTGGATGGTTGATTTCCTTCCCCTGGAGTTCCTGGGAGAATCTATTCACCTACAAAGGTGCGCCCTGTTGAGGTGCTGGCGCCAGGGGTATCGGAGGTGTTCCTCATTGGTTCTGGCTGGCGCGATTCTTGTGGTAGCTTCTCTGTTAGTTTCATGAGAAAAACAAGTACCTCCTTCGAGTTGAGGCCATGTCCGTCCGAAATCTAGCGAGAACCTCATGTTTTTCCATCAAATCAGCAATACTAATATAGGGTCGGCTTCCTCTGGTTCCTCCAGTTTCTCTTCCTGACGGCGGATTAGCTGCGGCTCGGTGACGATTGGAGGTGTCATACTTGACGAAATATTGGGAGCAACGGCTCTGGCTCTGGTGATTGGAGGTGTATACCCCGAAGGAGAATTTTCCGCGACAGAGGCTCTGGCTCTGGTGATTGGAGGTGTAACACCTGAAGGAACATTCTCCATGTTCTTTGGTGTTGACAGGTGGCGTATTAGCACCACTAGGAGAAACGTTAACGCCGAATAATTTCGGCGCCCGGTGTTCTCGGGGTTTGTTCTTGATCCCGACCACGAGTTCTACCATCTTGAGATCGAGTTGAATGATAAAATCGGGAATTGGGAAATTGATATTGTAACCGAAATATTAATCTCCCACCGTGGTCGCCAATTGTTTGAGGGTAAAAACCGTTTATGCTTATTTTGGTAATTTTGGGGCTGTGTGGGTGAGAAACGAATCTAAACCCTAAACAATATACTACACGAGAGTACTTTTGATTCGAGAGATCAATCTGTACAATCCTGGCCTAAACCAAGAAATGGTCGTTCCCGTCTTGCTTCGGTCACAAAGTGAAGGAGAAGGGTTGGTCTTAGGAGGAATCGAAGAAAGTGTTGAGACCCGAGAATAGTTGATTACGGAAGTGTGGGCGTTTTGTGACTTGTATCGAAAGTTGAAGCCGGCTAGCCGGGATGAAAAAGCTATCGAGATGATTTGGATGTTGTATTGTTCTCGACCAAAACTCATTGTTTGGTGGAAATAGGTGAGACCTATTTATACAAGTCATAGTGAAATGTACCCTGGTCTCGTAGGAAGTGGAAACGATTGAGTGGTGGAAGAAAAGAGTAACGTGTAACTGTTAAACTTTATGCTTCCATGATGAGGGAAGTGAATTCGTGTAACCGCCAGTCATTACGCTTCCATGATAAAGGAAATGAATTGTTTACACCATAACTTTTCACCACCACTAATTATCCCACTTCATGACACTTTCTTGTAACGGGCGCATTGCACGCGCACGTTGTAAACCGCCACACCAATACCCTGATGAGCATCCCCCAGTTTATGACATATTTTGATGTCTCGAGTGTTTTCGTGGAAAACATGTAGCACTTTGCTACGTGTGTCAAGTTAAAATCGAGAGGCTTGCCGCAGGTAAATAGCATGTGATGCTAGGCTCGTTTTGTCTAGTCGCCTAAAACTTGTTGTGAGCTTACCGGTTTGGTGGCGAACTTCGATGACCGAGATCGCATCTTATGAATAAGGGTAGCCGTTGATTGTGGCTACCCTGTGTTGGTGATAGGTGTCTAAAACACCTAATTTTATATCTAGTATTTATGCTTTCTTTGCTATTGTCGTGTAAATTATGTATCTTATATTTGCTTTTGAGTTTATTAGGTATTTTGGAGTCATTGGAGTAAAAGAAGAAGAAATAGGTGAAAAGGGGCCAAAATTGTCATTTCATAGGGAAGTGCTATTGAGAGCCTAGCTAAGGTTAAGGGACAACCAGTTTGGGTGGCCCTTGTCCAAGATTATGGGTGTATTTATCCGTCCACTACTTGTACCATAATTCAATCGAGAGAAGACATTTTCTCTCTTTTATTTTGAATCTGAGCCATGAATGATTGAAGATGATGGTCGTTGTGCTAACAAGGGTTTGAGGAAATCGATTAAGAAAAGAAGAATGATCAATGGGTGATTCTTAGTGGTGCTGTTGAACTCGAAGACAGAGTCACGAATGTGATGCTAGAGCTGGAGGCAGTGATGGTGTCGGAGGTAGAGTTTCAAGACTACTCGAACCGGGGAGAAGAAACGGAGTCTTGCTTCCATAGATTTGCGAGTGAGCAAATGAAAGAGATTTGATAGGTTTATTGAGTCCGTGAACTATAATCAGAAGATGGGTTTGCATAAGATTGGAATTTGGTTGATTTATGACAACCTATTGCCTTTGATTTATGATGAATGATGTGATTGAATGTGTGTTTCTGAGTTCAATGATTTGAACTGATGGGCCGTGTATGAGAATGAATGCATTACAGGGAAGGAGATATTAAGAGCTTAAGAATCTACAGCAAGCTGAAAACTGCATCATCACCAGAACACACAATTAGTGCTTGATAAAATGCCTGAGAAGCAGAGACTGGGTTCATGTTTTACTTTTGGTGGTTGTCTCTTTGGTGGACATTAGAACTCGACACGAGAAGTGCGGTTGGTATGAGCTGAGGTAGGCTGGTGGTGCTATGAAGACATGGAGGTGGTTATGTGCTGCAGCTGATGGCTTGACTGAACTCCGGTGATGCTGCTTTGCTGCCAAAATGGTCAGAGATGGAGTTGTCCGTGGCTCTGGTGGTGTTGTTCAATGAGATTGCAACTGAGTTGCAGCAGAGCAGATGGTGCAGTTTTATACTTCAGAAGCAGGATGGTGTGTTGAGATGCAGGGATGGAAATGAACCTGGTAAGCTACAGATTTCTGCAATGAAGGTTGGTATGGCACAGGGAAGAGATGAGCTTGACAGTGACGTTGAATGGCATGTGCTGCAAGAGATATGCGAAGAGGTTGAACTGGTACAAAGAAGAGATGGAGATAAAGATGAAGGCTCTGAGTTTGAGTGTTGCAGTTGGAACTGTTGGCTATATGTAATTACAATGGATGCGGTGAACTGAAATGGTGGTGATTGTCGGGTGAACTTGGAATTGAGCTGACATCGAGAAAGCATGTTGCTGCAGCTGTGATTGAAAGTAGGAGAACAAGGGTTAGAGGCAAGGCAGCTAGACATGGCTTGGCAATGACTAAGTTGTTGGGTTATACTCAGGGAATGCGGCTACAGAGAATGACCGGAGTCGAGATGCAGTTATTGCAATGGCTAGTGTTGATGGTTCTGCAGCTGGTATTGATGTTGAGAACAAGGGTTTTCTTATAGAGCTAGTGGTTGTGTTGAATGCTACCAATTGCAGTTCAAGTTGTATGCAGTGGTTGGTTCATGGCGCTGGTATTGAGTGTTGTCTTTGCAGGAATGGCTAGAGTATGATGTGTAGTGAGCTGCAAGTGATGAGTTTGTGCTCGATGAAGTGCAGGGATGGAGTTGTGTGAAGGCATGAAACTGTGGTGCTATAATGCAGCTGCAGTTGGATGCAATAATGCATTTGGGCGATAATGCTAATGCTTCTGCCATATTGAGCTGGAGATGCAGGTGCAAGTGATGGTAAGATGCTGAAGGTTGCAGTCAAGTCAGGCTCTGGGTGTTGCGCAGCTTGAAGTATATTGCATCTGGTCATGAATTGCAGTTTGTCTGGCTGGATGAATGGAGATGTTAGAATAGCAGGAACTAGTATTGCAGATGGAAGGAATGTAGTTGTGATGCAAGGGTTGAGTTGTAATTGCAGCTGCACTGAAGAAAAGAGGCAGAGAAGCTGGTGCAGTTAGGAAATGGGTTATGGTGCTGAGCAGCTGAGAAGTGGAATTGGTGTTATCTGTGATAGAGCTGGAATTGCTGGTGGAATGGCTTTGCTGTAGTGAATGAGTGGAGCCAGGGAAATGGATGTTGCGGCTCAACTGATGCTGTGATGCTCTGTTTGAATGAGATTGTTGTTTGCCAAAAGGCTGTAGTACGGATGGTTCGCAGTGAAGCAGGTAACAAATAAACGAGGTGAAGTGAAGCATCTTATGTGACAGAATGGGTTTGTTTTGCCGGTGGCAGCTGCAAGGTAGCTGAACTGAATTGCATGATGAAGCAGCGATGTTGCAATGGTTGCGACTGGACTGCAGGTTGAAGGCATGCTGTTGCTTCATATGGAGAAGGCTAGAATTGGAGTTGCAGAGCAACTGCCAGAAGCTGGATTTGGCGTGAGATTTTGCAATTGGTGCTGCAATGAGTTGTTGCTGCAATAGATGAATGGCAGTGAATGAAGTATGAAGGTGCGGCAAGTTAGCTGAGGAACCAGTGATTGAAATTGAGTCTGCAATAGATGAATGTTAGGATAAGGATTTGATGCATTCTTTGAGGGAAATGGAGCTAGGCAGTGGTAGTTGCTATTAGTAATGAAAGATGGTTGGATTATGAAAGTATGGCCTGAGATAGTTTTCCAGCTGCAGAAATGGTGCGAAAAGTGGGTGAGAATGGCGAGCCGGTGGTACTAGGCCGGGATGCCGGATTTCAGAGCTTAGAGTATGGATCATGATATTTCAGTGAATCGCGAAGGGGGTATGTGTTAGATGCATGATTCATCCGCGGCATATATGAGTTTGGAGCTACGCTTTTGGGTACGTTTTCGCAAAAGGAATTGGCTTAGATAGTATTTTGTGAATGTTTGAATTGCAGAGAAGTAGAGTTGAGGTGCTGGAAGGATGCAATTGCCTGGTGACAGTTTCTAATTACTCACGTGGTCGGAGATAATTTGCCGGTGAAAAATTCCGGCGACCGGTGACCGGATTCTGGCGATGACGTCTGTTTTCCGGTGACGAATTTTAAACAAATTTTCAGTGGGTTATTTCTCACACATGGGCTTGGTGGACCATTTGGAGATGGGTTTTGAGAAGACCTAATATTAGAAAGAGTATCCTTTTGGAATGGGAGAAGCATATAAATAGAAAACTCTTTCTCTAAACTTAATATCTCCATTAGGGAGGCTTCTACTTGTTTTCTAGGGTTTCACATGATAGGTTCTTCTAAACTCTTTGTGATGATTTCCAAAAACCCAAGTAGTTGATTTATTGTTATTGGTTAAAGATGTAGTTGGATTTTGAAAACAAGTTATGGATTTTTATGAATTAGTTTTCTCTCAAAATCATTGTTCACTTTCTACGGTTTATAATAATTGCATGATTGATGTATTGCAATATGATTGAATGTTTATTTAGTCAAGTCTAGAATTGATTGAACTCACATCCATATCTATAGCTATTTTAGGGTTCATCATCGAGCGATAACCTTGAATACGAGTAGCATGATATGATTAGGGTTTGTAGTGATACACTCTCGTAATCATATGTAGAGATTGACCTTTGTTCGAATTTTTTGCGCAATGTATTTCAATTGCATTGATTAGCCTATTTCTGAAACTTAATGCTCCTAGGAATTGAACTTGATTAACGCAAGGCGTTAGGTTATTCTTTAGGCAGAATTCACATACGCAGCTCTAATGTGTGTGTGATGACTTAGGAAATTTACGGAGTATTCTTGCAATAAGGTATTCTAGGCTTTTGATGATAGCGAGATTAAATACGAATTCTACTCATATATTCAAAAAAACTTGTTTACAATTGAAGATGAAACCTTTATCCAATATTTTCACACCCTTGATTTGCGTGTTTATTTATTTGCTTTGCTTTTATTTAATTTATTATATAAAAATCACAAAACCCCGGTGTTATTTATAGGGAACCGAAACAATTTGACAACCTTAGTCCTCTCTGTGGGAACGATCCTTTCTTGCCCTTGCTTCATTATATATTTTGAGTAGTAAGAAAGTGAAATTATTTTAGCGCCCTCGCAAATTTTGGCGCCGCATTGGGGGAGGCAGTTGTCACTTGTTTTTGGTTTCTTATTTTTGTTTTTAGTTTTGTTTTATTTTTTCTTATTCTTTGGTTCTTAACCGAGAGTTTTGAGAATCTTGTTTGGGTACCAATTTCTATGGATCGGAGCATATTGGAACAATCAATCACAGTTTCAACGTCAACAATATGACAATTATCACCCTTACGGGGAGTACAATCAAAATCAATCCTTTGGTTATGATCAATACTCCACGTGCCCTTTTAGTTATTCTCATACATTCCAACCTTTTACGGTGGGGATGTAAGTGAGCAACCACAAGGAGGGGAGACTAGTTGTACTCCTATTAATATTTCCTCTAGTTTGGTAGATGAAATGCAACAATTGATGGCCAGCATGGAGTCAGTTTGTACACAACCAAGCATGGAACCATTTTCATCGACCGAATGTGCTCATAGTATGTTTGGCCCAATTTCTGATCGTAGTTATGATCATTCACCCATTCAAAGGGAATATAATTGGCCTAGCAATACTGAAGTAAGTAATTCTACTTTTTCTTTGTCGAACGAGCTTTACTAACAAATGGAACACTATTTTCAAAATTGGATGGATCACTCCAAGAGCTTTAAAAAGGTGTTTCCACTTTAAGACAAGGCATTGAAGAATACAAAGAGGACATGCGAAATTCTGCGAAAGACCAATCTTTGGGAAGTGGTAGCCAATCTTATGTTAACTATGATAGTGATGATTCTTATGAAAATACATCGCTTGAACCAATTTATGGTGACATCCCCGAGGAGTGTACAATGGAGTTTTTTTATGGTAAAGTTGATTGTGTTGAAAAGGACCAACCTTTGGAAATATTTGGTGACATTAGTGTAGTTGACTCAACTCTTGATCTTTATAATGATCAAACACCTATTCAAAAGGTACTTGAGTATGATGAAACTAGTGTGTTACCAAATTTCCTTGCAACAAGGTTTGAGTCTAATGAAGAGGAGTATGTTGAGAATGTGACCGTTATGACCAATATTGTGGAAGACCCAATTGAGCTTGCATATGATTCCCGAAGAGAATCATTACCCTCTAGCAAGGAAGCATCACAGATGTTCGCGAGAGCTTCGCACGTATTAGAAAGGCGATCATCTCAATTCCTGGCATGGAATGCGAGAAGATACTAAATAGTAGCGCCATAGGGGATTCAATAGGATGATCCTCCTTCGAAAGAAATATCAACATCGTTGATGCCGAAATTTTGATTAAGGCATAAACGGACGAAGAATGGTTGCAAGGTTTGATAGAGGACCATGATATACAAGAGGTGAATAATTCACTTGAGTTTTTCAAGGATGAAGAGGATTCCGTAATACAAGAGATTGTGCAAGGTTTGTCTAACCCGTTGCCTATTGTTTCTTCTCGTTTACCTCTTATTGGTTTGAATGTATGTGCTTCGAGAATATTGTTGAATGACTTTGTTTCTCATTTTACGCCATTAGAGATACTTGATTCTCATACTATGCAGGTTATTGAACAAGAAACCGTGGAAGTACCCGATTTCTATATTCTTTATACACTTCCAAGTGTGGACAAGAATAAGTGTGGGGGAAACTTATATCGGTTAATAGCTTCATTTCTGTTTTATATTACTAATATTTGTGTGAAGCTAGTGTTTGCAAAACAGGTTCTATGGAAGGATCCCCAACTTTTCAGATTATTGGTGTATGGGGAATTCAACTTGCAAGTCGGGCTGACGACTTTAAACCAAGCGCTGCATGGGAGGCAACCCATAGGTTTTGTATCTCTTATCTTTTATTTTTTCTTTTTCTTGTCTTGTTTTTATTTTTTCTTGTCGCATATCATTATAAGATTTCCCACCTTGACTTTATTTGGACGATTCAATTTACATTGAGGACAATGTAAAGTTTAAGTATGGGGAGTGGTTAACATTTGCATTGTAAATTTTCAACTTTTGTGTAAATTAGTGAATAAAAACTCGACTTGTAGTTAGTTTAGAGTCACATAGTATACATGTCGCTAAGATTACATCGAGAATCTCATAAGAGTGACTGAACTTAGAGATGACGAGAACATGATCGGGTTTCTTACTTGTATGAGAGTTAAAGTTGGATTTAACCATGCTGATGGCAAATAAGGTGCGGCGAATTCGGTATTAGAGTAGTGGTCCCCTATAGTGGAGACTACCCATGTTACATTATGTGAGGCACCGACCTTGATTATTTGTACCTGTCTAAATTTGTGCTTTTAGAGTGTGAGTCACCGTACGTAAATTCAGGAAGAATGGTGAGCTGCCCAACCTCCCACCAATAGAAGCACTATTTTGATCTCTTGAGTGTTATTTTTGTCAATCATGATGGTGACATCAGGTTGCTAACTTACATACCACTTGTGATCTTGTTCGCATGATTAGCACCATCCACCTTATCTCTCTACACCAACAGGTCCATAGAAACACCATCATCATTAACAAGAGGAGCATCACAAATGTGAATGAAAGTTGAAGACGTTCAAGGTTTACAAGCAATTGTCTGAAAAATGAGCAGATTTGATTTCAAGTAAAGCAACAAGATAAGAAGCGAGAATTTTCTGAGGTTGAAGACTATTGTACAAGAGCGAAGATTATCAAGATGAGATTTCGAGAAGTTTATGATATCAAGACATACAAGTTGTGAAGAATTAAGCAGTAAATTACTTACACCATGACCTTTGTACTTACATTTTTATTGTTTTTTATATTTTTATTTCTCTAGTCTTAAAAAAAAAAAAGAGACAAGAAAAATTCAATGTATTATATTTTGGGTTTGTATAGTTCGTTTTTAGTTTTGTTCTTTCAATAAAGCCAATGGAAAGAAGGAATATCTACAATGAAGTTTCAAGCAACAAGGAATTTGAGGAAAAGAGTTATATTGTCAAGATTATACGGAGTTTAAGAGTTATCATCGACAGTTGAAGACCGAAGACGAAGATGAAGACACCGATTGAAGACCGAAGACGTTTCTATGGATGTCTTTGTGAGAGTGGTGCAAGCTGCACGTCGAACGGATAACGAGGTAAGTAAGCATATTCCCACCTTCGTTAAGTGGTTGATTTCCTTTCGTAGAGATCGTCATAAAAATGGGTTTTCAAAATTATAAAAGATGTGGGTTTTTAAAACAATTCGGAGGGTTTTGCCTTCCTACCATTCAACGTGTCGCAGGATTCTCTCTTCATTCTTACCTGGACACATGTGTGACCCATAAAAAGCTGTTTATTATTGAGAGCACTTTCATAAAACCCTTTCTTGTGAGGCAGAGTCGAGACTTTCGATCACTCCGAACCCGAATTTCTTTCGATAAGGGATGGTTACTTCTCTCTCAACTTTTAAGGATGAGATTGTATTCATTTATGTGTCTAACTTCTTATGACTAGTGTGCAGAATTCCTATGTCTTCTTAGCGCGTTGAATGCTATCATTTCGGAGAACTATTAAGTTGGAAAAGTAGGTTTTGTGGGTATATCTCTAGTAAACCCTCACGAGACTATAACTCGTCCACTAGGGACACCTAGGGGTTTATAGGCTTGTTATTTATGCTAAAAGTGATCGTAGCCTCGACGACACGGAGTTGTATGTATCTTTTAGAATTATTTTGTTTGATTTTCTCGAGGACTAGCAAAGTCTAAGTGTGGGGGAATTTGATAGGTGTCTAAAACACCTAATTTTATATCTAGTATTTATGCTTTCTTTGCTATTGTTGTGTAAATGTATCTTATATTTGCTTTTGAGTTTATTAGGTATTTTGGAGTCATTGGAGTAAAAGAAGAAGAAATAGGTGAAAAGAGGCCAAAATTGTCATTTCATAGGGAAGTGCTATTGAGAGCCTAGCTAAGGTTAAGGGACAACCAGTTTGGGTTGCCCTTGTCCAAGATTATGGGTGTATTTATCCGTCCACTACTTGTACCATAATTCAATCGAGAAGACATTTTCTCTCTTTTATTTTGAATCTGAGCCATGAATGATTGAAGATGATGGTCATTGTGCTAACAAGGGTTTGAGGAAATCGATTAAGAAAATAAGAATGATCAATGGGTGATTCTCAGTGGTGCTGTTGAACTCGAAGACAGAGTCACAGATGTGATGATAGAGCTGGAGGCAGTGATGGTGTTGGAGGTGGAGTTTCAAGACTACTCGAACCAGGGAGAAGAAACGGAGTCTTGCTGCCATCGATTTGCAGTGAGCAAATGAAAGAGATTTGACAGGTTTATTGAGTCCGTGAACTATAATCATAAGATGGGTTTGCATCGGTTGGAATTTGGTTGATTTATGACAACCTATTGCCTTTGATTTATGATGAATGATGTGATTAAATGTGTGTTTCTGAGTTCAATGATTTAAACTGATGGGCCGTGTATGAGAATAAATGCATTACAGGGAAGGAGATATTGAGAGCTTGAGAATCTACAGCAATTTGGGCATCATCACCAGAACACACAATTAGTGCTTGATAAAATGCCTGAGAAACGAAGACTGGGGCTCATGTTTTACTGGTGGTTGTCTGTTGGTGGACATTAGGAAAGGCGACACGAGAAAGTGCGGTTAGTATGAGTCTGCGGGGTAGGCTGGTGGTGCTATGAAGACATGGAGGTGGTTATGTGCTGCGGTGATAGCTTGGTGAACTCGGTGATCTTTGCTTTGTTTGCCAAAATGCCTCAGAGATGGAGTTGTCCATGGCTCTGTGTGGTGTTGTTCAATGAGATTGCAAGGCGAGTTGCAGAGAAAGCGAGATAGTGCGATTTTATACTTGAAGTAGGATGGTGTGTTGAGATGCGAGGATGGAAATGAACACAGTAAGCTCTGATTTCTGCGCAATGAAGGTTGGTATGGCACGGGGGAAGAGGTGAGCTTGACGGTGATGTTGAATGGCATGTCTTTGCAAGAGATATGCGAAGAGGTTGAAGCTAGTACAAAGAAGAGATGGAGATAAAGATGAAGGCTCTGAGTTTGAGTGTTGCAGTTGGAACTGTTGGCTATATGTAATTGCAATGGATGCGGTGAACTGAAATAGTGGTGATTGTCGGGTGAACTTGGATTGAGCTGACATCGAGAAAGCATGTTGCTGCAGCTGTGATTGAAAGTAGGAGAACAAGGGTTAGAGGCAACGCAGCTAGACATGGCTTGGAAATGACTTAGTTGTTGGGTTATACTTAGGGAATGCGGCTACAGAGAATGACCGGAGTCGAGATGGAGTTATTGCAATGGCTAGTGTTGATGGTTCTGCAGCTGGTATTGATGTTGAGCACAAGGGTTTGCTTTTAGAGCTGGTGGTTGTGTTGAATGCTACCAATTGCAGTTCAAGTTGTATGCAGTGGTTGGTTCATGGCGCTGGTATTGAGTGATGCGCTGTTGCAGAATAGCTAGAGTATGATGTGTAGTGAGCTGCGGGTGATGAGTTTGTGCTCGATGAAGTGCAGGAATGGAGTTGTGTGAAGGCATGAAACTGTGGTGCTATATTGCAGCTGCAGTTGGATGCAATAATGTATTTGGGCGATAATGTTGATGCTTCTGCCATGTTGAGCTGGAGATGCAGGTGCAAGTGATGGTAAGATGCTGAAGGTTGCATTCAAGTCAGGCTCACGGGTGTTGCGCACTTGAAGTATATTGCAGCTGGTCATGAATTGCAGTTTGTCTGGCTGGATGAATGGAGCTGTTAGAATAGCAGTAACTAGTATTGCATATGGAAGGAATATAGTTGTGATGCAAGGGTTGAGTTGTAATTGCAGCTGCACTGAAGCAAAGAGGCAGAGAAGCTGGTGCAGTTAGGAAATGGGTTATGGTGCTGAGCAGCTGAGAAGTGGAATTGGTGTTATCTATGATAGAGCTGGAATTGCTGGTGGAATGGCTTTGCTGTAGTGAATGAGTGGAGCCAGGGAAATGGATGTTGCGGCTCAGCCGATCTTTGTGATCTTTGTGTTTGAATGAGATTGTTGATTGCCAAAAGGATGTAAATGCTGATGGTTCATGATGAAGCGAGGAACAAATAAACAAGCTGAAGTGAAGCATCTTATGTGACAGAATGGGTTTGTTTTGCCGATGGCAGCTGCAAGGTATGCTTGGCTCGAATTGCATGATGAAGCGGCGATGTTGCAATGGTTGCGATTGGACTGCAGAGTTGAAGGCATCTTTGTTGCTTCATATGGAGAAGGCTAGAATTGGGTTGCAGAGCAAGCTGCGCGGAAAAGCTGGATTTAGCGTGAGATTTTGCAATTGGTCTTTTGCAATGAGTTATTCTTGCAATAGATGAATGGCGATGAATGAAGTATGAAGGTGCGGCAAGTTAGGCGAGGAACCAGTGATTGAAATTAGTCTGCAATAGATGAATGTTAGGACAAGGATTTGATGCATTCTTTAAGGAAATGGAGTAGAAGCGGTGGTAGTTCTTTGTTAGTAATGAAAGATGGTTGGATTATGAAAGTATGGCTCGAGATAGTTTTCAGTGCAGAAATGGTGCGAAAAGTGGGTGAGAATGGCGGCCGGTGGTACTAGGCAGGGATGCAGGATTTGAGCTTAGAGTATGGATCATGATATTTCGGTGAATCGCGAAGGGGGTATGTGTTAGATGCATGATTCGTCCATATATATGAGTTTGGAGCTACGCTTTTGGGTACGTTTTCGCAAAAGGAATTGGCTTAGATGGTATTTTGTGAATGTTTGAATTGCAGAGAAGTAGAGTTGAGGTGCTGGAAGGATGCAATTGCCTTGTGACAGTTTCTAATTACTCAGGTGGTCGAAGATAATTTGCCGGTGAAAAATTCCGGCGACCAGTGACCAGATTCCGGCGATGACGTCAGTTTTCCGGTAACGAATTTTAGACAGAATTTTCAGTGGGTTATTTCTCACACATGGGCTTGGTGGACCATTTGGAGATGGGTTTTGAGAAGACCTAATATTGGAAAGAGTATCCTTTTGGAATGGGAGAAGCATATAAATAGAAAACTCTTTCTCTAAACCTAATATCTCCATTAGGGAGGTTTCTACTTGTTTTCTAGGGTTTCACATGATAGGTTCTTCTAAACTCTTTGTGATGATTTCCAAAAACCCAAGTAGTTGATTTATTGTTATTGGTTAAAGATGTAGTTGGATTTTGAAAACAAGTTATGGATTTTTATGAATTAGTTTTCTCTCAAAATCATTGTTCACTTTCTACGGTTTATAATAATTGCATGATTGATGTATTGCAATATGATTGAATGTTTATTTAGTCAAGTCTAGAATTGATTGAACTCGCATCCATATCTATAGCTATTTTAGGGTTCATCATCGAGCGATAACCTTGAATACGAGTAGCATGATATGATTAGGGTTTGTAGTGATACACTCTCGTAATCATATGTAGAGATTGACCTTTGTTCGAATTGTTTATGCAATGTATTTCAATTGCATTGATTAGCCTATTTCTGAAACTTAATGCTCCTAGGAATTGAACTTGATTAGCGCAAGGCGTTAGGTTATTCTTTAGGCGAGAATTCACATCTGTGACTCTAATGTGTGTGTGATGACTTAGGAAATTTACTAGTATTCTTGCAATAAGGTATTCTAGGCTTTTGATGATAGCGAGATTAAATACGAATTCTACTCATATATTCAAAAAACTTGTTTACAATTGAAGATGAAACCTTTATCAATATTTTCACACCCTTGATTTGCGTGTTTATTTATTTGCTTTGCTTTTATTTAGTTTATTATATAAAAATCACAAAACCCCCGGTGTTATTTATAGGGAACCGAAACAATTTGACAACCTTAGTCCTCTCTGTGGGAACGATCCTTTCTTGCCCTTGCTTCATTATATATTTTGAGTAGTAAGAAAGTGTAATTATTTTTGACGCCTACGACAGCGATCAGTTGGCGCCTGACAATGGCGCAGTGGCATTGCGGCATGACTTATGCATGCCAGTGGCACGATGGTGAAAGTGGCGCCTGGCGTAGCCATGGTCATTGGGTTTAGCGAACTTGGATGGCTGAGATTGCATCTCATGAAGAAGGATGGCCATTGATTATGGCCACATTGATAGGTGTTGTAAAACACCTAATTTTATATCTAGTATTTATGCTTTCTTTGCTATTTTCCTTGGGAATTGCATCTCTTATGTGTGATTTTGAGTTATTAGGTGTTTTGGAGTCGCACAGAGGAAAAGAAGAAGAAATTACTCAATTTGATAAAAAGGGCAAAATTGTCATTTTATGAGTGAACACTATCACAAGCCTAGCCAAGGTTAAGGGCAACTCTTTTGGGAGGAATACTAGACGCAGAGTCCAGATGAGATTAAGGACTGCCATCGGGTTAACCCTTAGCGGTGGCCAGGATCTTAGAATAACCAAATACTTAAACCCTAAATCGAGAAGAGTTCTCTTTCTCAATCATTCTCTCATTTTACTCCACACGAGAAAGTGAGAAAAACGACCATGGTCAGCTGCTTTGTTAAAAATCGAGAGAATTGATTAGGGTTCGTGCAATTGAAGAGATGGGTTTGGCTTAAGAACCGAGTTTTGTGTTGCCATTAATGGTGTTCTTGAAGATCGCGAAAATGAGGAGATCGATGGAAGGATGAAATTGATATATTCAGGGGAATCAGTGAGCTAGATAGAAGAAGAAGCGGCGAAAGCAAGCGGGTTTGAATCAAATTTGAAATCGAGTTAGGGTTTTACGAGATCTGAGATGAAGAAATTAGATGTTAATCAAAGGTTTGAGCCGAGATGAAGATGGTGTTGTTTGCTAATGGAAGATTAAAGAAATGGGTTTATGTTTATATTCAAACTCGAGAAGGAATCAGTTGGGAGATGTTGCTGTTGATTAATTTGGTTGCTGAGATCGATGGGGGTTGTGTAATCAGGGTTGAAATTAGATAAGAAGACCTGAAGGGTTAAGAGCTCATTGAGCTGACAGTGATGCAGAAGTGGTGGTAGAATTGAAGAATTGGTGTTGTTGCTTTGAGTTGGAAGTAGATATAGTGGTTTAGTGGTGAAGTTGAAGCATTGGGATAGTGGTTTGAGGCTTTTGAGTTGATGCAGATAGTTGTTGTGGATTATCATGGGTTTGAGATGACTCGGGCAAAGAAGATGAAGAAGCTGATGGAGTGGCTTGGCTAGTGGCTATGTTCTAAGGGTTTTGTTATGTTCATCTGTAGCTTAGGAATGAGATTGTTGTGAGAACAATATAGCTGAGAATGAAGAAGGAAGTGATGGATTTGTTGCTTTGATTTGAAGGAAGAGGAGCTAATGGTGGTCCGGTGTTAATCGTATTGAACTAATGGAGTTGTTGGTGTCAGAATGCATGAAGCGAAGCTGCAAAGGTTGCTATGCAGGATGGGTGTTGCATCTGAGGAATTGCTGGTCTGGGATGCAGATCATGACAATGGTGGACTGTGGAGCTGTGCAATTGTGCAAGTGCTAGGGGATTGAAGTGGTCGTAGCGATTAAGCTGTGATTCAAGTAGTGGTAATGGACTGGCAATGGTTGCAGGGAAGCAAGCAATGAAGAATTTGTGCAGTTATGGTGCAGAGCTAGGAATGTTGTGAGCTGGTGCCGTTGGCTTGGTTGTGCTTATAAGGTATGAGGTTGAGCTGATGGTTGTGTCGGATGCGAAGAGTTCAAAACCCCAGGAAATGGAGACATGAAGCTACAGGTTCTGTTGGAAGCTGGTGGTATTATGTTAAGACTCAGATGAACTGGTAACAGGGAATAGCAGATGGTGTGGTTGTCTTATTAATGAAACTGGCGTTGCAGGAGCATGTGATTTAACTGGTGGTTATGATCAAGGCGGTACTAGTGCAGATCCATAGCTGAATGAATGCTTTAGATGTATGCCTAGGACAGGGATGAGCTACGATTGCGGGTGGTACAATGGAAGTTGCTTGTTACGAGGAATGTGACTCCATGAAATGAAATGATATGGCGGAAGAAGAGTCAGTGATTGTGGACTTACACCGGTAAATGAAATGAGGTTGTAGGGTGGCTGAGGCACAGGTGTGAATTGCAGTGGTGGTGATGTTGGAGCTGTGATTCTAATGGAGAATGGTGCACAACTGAAGAGAGGATACAGCTGCAGCTGTGTGTTATTACAGTTGGAACTGAATATGAGTAGCAGGATGCACTGTGTGTGGTGCTAGTGTCTGAGAATGGAGCGAGCCATGGTGGTGCGGAGATTGGAACTCAAGGCGGTATGAATTGGACTATTGAGGTGAATCCAAATGGTGGTTTTGAAGTGATTTGAGTAAAGAGCCATCTTGGGTGAGAGCAATGCTACGACACAATGATGGTCTTTGCACAAGCTTAGGCTAGTGCAATGGCTTTGAGCCAAGATTAGTCGAGTCAATCGGCCCAAGGCGATGGCGTGTGACTCACAACCCACTCGGTGACTCTCTCACTCACCCCGACTCTCCCCGACTCGGTGAATTGACTCGTCCGACCTTGACCGAGTTGGGACCCATCTGACTCGTTGGCCATTGTGACCAAGGTGGACTTTGCTTAGGTCACCCCGAGCCGATTCAGTGACTTTTCCTGATTTCAGCCATAATCGATTCTCCGGTGACGAATTTTGGACATAATTTTATATGGGTTATTTCTCACACATGGGCTTGGTGGACCACTTGGAGATGGGTTTTGAGAAGACCTAATATTGGAAGGAGTATCCTTTATGGAAATTAAAGAAACATATAAATAGAAAAGTCTTTCTCTAAACCTGATATCTCCATGAGGGAGGCTTCTACTTGTTTTCTAGGGTTTCACATGATAGTTTTCTTCTTTGTTTTCTATGATGATTTCCAAAAACACAAGTAACTAAGTTTTTATTATTGGATGAAGATGTAGTTGGATTTTGCAACCAAGTTATGATTTTTATGAATTAGTTTTCTCTCAATATTATCGTTTGATTTCTACGGGTTATAATAATTGCATGATTGATGTATTGAAATATGATTGAATGTTTGTTTAGTCAAGTCTAGAATTGATTGAACTCACATCCATATCTATAGCTATTTTAGGGTTCATCATCGTGCGATAACCTTGAATACGAGTAGCATGATATGATTAGGGTTTGTAGTGATACACTCTCGTAGTCATATGTAAAGATTGACCTTTGTCCGAATTGTTTGCGCAATGTATTACAATTGCATTGATTAGCCTATTTCTGAAACTTAATGCTCATAGGAATTGAACTTAATTAGCGCAAGGCGTTAGGTTATTCTTTAGGTAGATTTCACATCACGCAGCTCTAATGTGTGTGTTGATGACTTAAGAAATTTACGGATATTCTTGCAATAAGGTATTCTATGGCTTTTGATGATAGCGAGATTAAATACGAATTCTATTCATATATTCAAAAACTTATTTACAATTGAAGATGAAACCTTTATCCAATATTTTCACCTCATTGATTTGCGTGTTTATTTATTTGCTTTGCTTTTATTTTATTTTAGTATATAAAAATCAAAGAAACCCCGGTGTTATTTATAGGAAACCGAAACAATTTGACAACCTAGTCCTCTCTATGGGAATGATCCTTTCTTGCCCTTGCTTCATTATATATTTTGAGTAGTAAGAAAGTGTAATTTATTTTTGACGCCTACGACAGCGATCACACATCTTGTTGTATAGCGAAGTGGCGTCAGCCACATGCTAATGGCATGCCGGTGGCGTAGCCGTGGCATAAGCGGTATGCCGGTGATGTTGCGGTATGGCCAAAGCTAAAAATGGCTCCGTGGCCAAAGTTGGGTTTGGCGCCGTGGAAGAATTCGTCGTGGAAGAATTAGGGATTGGCGTGGCCAAGTCTTGGTTTTGGCGCCGTGGAGTCGGACCCACATGTGACGTGGCAACATTGGCCATGTTGCCACACCAATCTCATTACTCCGGGAAACGCTATTTGGCTTTGGTAGCAATTTTCCCGAATTAGGGTTTGGCATGTCGAAACCATAATTAGTGCACGTGGCATGTGGCTGCGGCATGGCGCTACTTTTGTGCAAACAGGCGCCATGGCTATGCCAAAGGAACTATGGCAAGGCCATAGTGTGGAAAGCGACCATATGAGTAGGAATTCGTGGGTGGCTATTTATGGCAGGTTGCCACGAAGTAGCATGTTTGCGAGTAGCATGTTACTGAAGTTGGCATGTTACGAAGTTGCAGCGGTAGAGTGGCATGTTTGCATGCCGACCAATATGTTGTTGTGGTAGAAGCGCGTTTGGCTTGTCAGTTTAACAAGGTGGCGCGGCAGGTGTGTTTTGCCTTTAACGTATGGTGGCAAGTTTAGAGCAACTTGATTGGCCACAAAAGGGACCGACCAAACACAAGGCGCGACCACACTACGGTGAGAGTGTGGCGGCTTTGGCGCTTTCTGATTAGTCGATTAGAAGTGGGGCCGTTAAGCATGGGCCCAGCCACAACTTGTGTGCGTGTGGCGAGTTTAAAGCGACCTGATTGGTCGAGAGAAATAGGTTCGGGGCGTGGCTAATGGCGCTAGCTGGCCTAAGGCATAGCCACGCCTCTCTTTGATACTGCGGTTCCCTGTTTACTTATTCAGGCGAGTTACTTTTGCTAATCCATGGCGGATTAATTACTTAGGCTTAATTTTAACAAGCAAGGTCTGGTACATTACATTGCGAGGCGCAAAACCCTAACCTGTAAGTTAGTCGGGACGATTGATTGAGTTCTATGTGTTGACACAAAGTTCTTTTTTAAGTTCATTGCCGAGAGCGACATGCTTTTAATTCGAATACCTTATGCAAAGACCTTATCCTTGATACTTGGAGATTCGTGCTACTCTCTTGTGAGTGAACACAAATCGTCATGCCATATCAACATTAAGGGTTCAGCCGGAGAACATAGCATAGAAGGCATTGAGAGGAACTTATATTAAGTGAATATCGCGAGGCGCAGGAATTCATAGAATATACGGGATGGTTGCTATATTCTCGGTCTGGATAAATTTCATGTAAGTTTATTGAGCGGCTCAATAAGTATTCCAAAGGATAGCTTAGCACACGTGGCTCTGTTTCCTTGCGAGTGACGTCACATCGGTCTGCAAGGTTTTACGATTTTAACCCTAATCTAAAAACCATCATCAACAACGAGTTGATTTAGCCCATCTATTAGCGGATCGGGATCAAGAATTACGAGCACTATCTGCTTGAGGTAAATATAGTTCACAAAAAAAAATCCTTGGAGAAAATTGTCTAATCTGGTAATCCTCATAGGAGTTATTCTTTCACATTCACAGATAAATCAAGTACACTCAGCGTTACGTCTTGCTCGTAATTTGATTGCTAAGAAGGACTTGGAAGTCAAAGAATTTACATAACTAAGAGTTAGGTACTTTGCCCGATTCTTATTTATTATAGTGTTTCAGATTAATTTGTTTTTGCTATCCGATATAAAAGCCATTGACAAGCAGTTATCCGATATAAAAATTTCAATTACCATCTGAAACGGTTTTTCTAATGTGAATTTTCACTTGAACTGCGCTAAGCAGTATATTAAGGAAAGTGAAAGACTAAGAGCTATAATGGGAGAGTGGAGTGCGCGGCATTAAAAAGCGATATATGCTTCTTTAAGTTTAAGGTAGAAATATCACATGTTTTTTCTTCATCCATTGTCTTTCATTTCTTCTTCTTTGCAAGTTCGATGAGTGTGAATCAGTTGGTTCTCGCCGTCTCGGTCAGTGCCGTGGAAAAATAATAAGTTAAATAGTTGGCGAATGGGCATTATTTCTCTTTATTTCTTCTTCTTTGCAAGTTCAATACAAATATGAATCAGTTGATTCTCGCCTTCTCGGTCAGCGTCGTGGAAAAATAATAAGCTAAATAGTTGGTAAATGGGCATTATTTCTCTTTTGTCTAGTGCATAATCTTCACTTTTCTATATAATCATCTTTTTTTTTTACTTTCTGTAATTGACTATGTTATGTAGGGGAAGTAGCTTGTATCGGTGTCTACTATGCTCCCCACTAACAATAACAAAGATTTGGTATGTGAAGTGCAGTACCTTTTTCTTTTCTGTGTAATGTTGCTTCTGCCAAAGGCGTAATCTTCAGTTTTCTATATAGTAGTTCAATAACTTTTTATTCTTGCCAACCATATTGTATAGGGGTTTGAGCCTGCATTAGCATCTACTCTGGTCCCAATAAACAACTATGATAATTTGGTATGTCAGTCAAGTGCATAATATATTCTCTTTCCTCTTTAATCATATCTTTTTCTCTTTTGTTCTTAACTTTCCATTCTCGTTGAACCTTGTTATAAAGGAAAAAGGATTAAAGCTTCTTAAACATAAATGACCGAGAAAGTTAGTTTGGTTATGAGACAATCTAAACCTCTCAAGAAAGTTTCTTAGCATGTCATGACTCTTTATGTAAATGAGATTTTCAGATGGCAGAGAAAATATTTGATTTCATTTTTATACTATGTAAGCTCTAATTTTTTATTTTGTGATGTTGGTCCTTGCTTCTGTAACTAATTGGTGTTGCTTTTTACAGGTGTATATGATTTGTTACAAGTCGTGGCTTCACCAAGGTTGGGAAGAATTACGGAATTCAAAACAGTCGAATTCAGAAAAGTTGAAGTTACAAAGCAAAGTTTTATTACTGTTTCCAGAAATGGACCCTGGCAGGAGGGCGGAAACGAGCTTAAAAAATGCTAGACCAGGCCAGACTTAGGTAAGTTCAACAATGATCTTGTAAAGTTTGATAGTTGAACATACCATGATTGTTTTGTATTCTTCTTGCTCTCAAGTTTTTTGGCTAAAAAAATGCCATCCCTGTGTTTCTGTGCTTCTCATTTTGTTTCCTTTACATTGCACTACAGGAAAAATCATCATCCGCAACTGGAGTTTCGCAACCCTTTGCTAAATGTTGTAGAACATCCTATGTTTTGCAACTTTTTTCAAAGGAAGTGTCGTGGAAGGGAATCAGTACTAACCCCCAAGACCCAAGGGTTGCGACAAAAAAAAACGACAACCCTTTAAGAAAAACTGTTGTGACGCCATTTAGATTCACAACCGTTTTCAAGATAAGTAGTTCGTAATCCTATCGCAACTAGTCGCAAGAGTCGTTGAAGATAAACATAATATGAAGAAAAAAGAATAGTGTTGAGGGATTCGAACTTGAAACCTACTGTGTGTTAGTTCAACCCATAAACCATCCTTACAGTTCACAAGTATTGGGTTTTTGTGTTTTTTATACAAATGTATAACGACCATTATAAGTGTTGTTGAAGCAAAAATATAGGATGTTGGAAAAAAATGAGGGTGTGGGGATTTGATCCACGAGCCTCGTGCGTGAAAGTCCAGACCATCAACCATGCCTACACGGTCACAACACTGTCAGGTTGTGGTTTCTATATTTACTTACTTCATGACAACCTTTGACAACATTTATAAGAGTTGCAAAAACAAAATAGGATGTTTAAAAATAAGGCTCAGTCACCTGCCGCAAACATCGCAAAGCCTTCCTGTAAACAATCCTTCCTGAAATAATCACATACATTCTACCATGATAATGCATCTCATTTCATATCTACTAGTTCCCTGGCACTTCATTTCACAGTTCAAGACTTCAAGTACCCAATTTATTCTAATCCACCAAAAAACATAAAAAAAAATGGAAATTTTTCAGAAACAATGACAACCCATATCATCAAATGGTAACTAGACACGAAAAAGAAGATAAATTACTATGCATATCTAGTTCTCTGACTGTAAATGAATGTACCATCACATATTCCCTTCTTCTCTCCTCCTTTTTCCGGTCTTGAGACCGGCAATGAAATGAAAATCATTTTTACTGGTGGAGTTAAAAAAGGGTGTTCACTCGGAACTAAGGTCAAAAATCACAATCACATTCCCAATCAATAATAAGATCAAACATCACAATCAGGAAGAACAAGTATAGTATCAGCAAAGGAAAAGCAAAAGATCTTGTGACAACAAGATACACAATGACGAAACGAGAAAGATGAAGACAATAAGAAAATATAGTGTGCGATAAACACAATACGTACACTACGTCTCGACCTAACCCGTGAACTTCTTTTTCTTCTTCCTCTTGTTCTTCTTCTTTCTCGGAACCACTACGACAGCTTCAGCATCTTCCCTTATGTAACTCTCGTTCTCGCCCTCACCACCCATTTGTAAGCCAAGAGTTGAAGTATCCACAGGTTGGCAACTTGTGTCATCGTTTTCATTGTATACCTCTAATTCATGGAAACCCCTAGGTGGTGGTTTTATCATCACATACCAGTTAGATATATCTGACTCTCGAAAATAAAAAACTTGTCGCGCTTGTGATGCTAAAATGAACGGGTCGTTACGAAATTGGTTCTTATGCTGCTTTAAGTTGACTAATGTGAATCCTTTCTCTACCTTCACACCAAAATAGGTGTGAGCCCAGTCACATTTGAATATGGGAACTTGAAGGGTAATGTAGTCCAACACCAGAATTTCTTCTAAAACACCATAGAAACCAGTGGTTTTTGATCGTCCTGCAACTAAAGTTTTTGATTCAATTGAGACACCACTGTTTTGTGTGACTCTTTTAACATCCTTTGTAAGAAACCTAGACCCGTTGATAAGCAAGCATTTATATGACACGCAGTTTTCTAAAGGCCCTTTTGACAACCACTCTACC
The DNA here is from genome assembly GCA_023531295.1 of Papaver armeniacum. Lineage (NCBI taxonomy): Eukaryota > Viridiplantae > Streptophyta > Magnoliopsida > Ranunculales > Papaveraceae > Papaver > Papaver armeniacum. Next base: position 49,784 of record JAJJWW010006349.1, on the reverse strand, counting down.
GTGTTTGATAATGACATGCCTTGTTCCATTTGCATATAAACCTATAAATGCATACGATCAGAACATAAAAATATAACTAAAATGGTTATCTCTGAGCATGAGAAGACATATTTATATCGATTATGTGCCTAAATGCGGATGGTTTTAAGTGACAAAATCAAACAGAATATCTTGAACCCATACATGAAAACAGAAACAAACAATCTATATAGCACATCCATAGACAATGGTTCTATTTGTGTTTTCTGAAGTCTCAAAAGCCATAAGTGATTAAACTAGCTACTAAGGTGCGCAATCTGACTAAAAGTGGGAAAAACGTACCTTTTTTAAACCAATCTGCGAATGTTTCTGACTGTATGGAAATGAGCAGGTCTTCATTGGTAACAGACCTCCCAATGGAAGATTTTAACTCATCCATATGCATTCTAAGATAAAAGTAAAATCAAAACATGACGTATTAACTGACAAACCATTTCTAATGAACAACAACGTGATACTTACGTCATATATGGGTTAATTTCTGTTGTGTTAAAAAGCACATATCTGTGAGCAATCTTTAGCTCTTCACTATCCATACGCACTTGTTCACCTTTAGAAAGAGGACGTGCCGCCGGTGTGGTACCAGCATTTTTATCAGGCCTTGGGTTTTCTCTTATTTCAGCTACTTGATCCTTGAGAATCCAATACCTAACACACTCCATTCCAAGATAACACTCTGCTATACAAGCTTCAGGTAGTGCGTAATTTTTAACATATTCTTTGAATGTCTTCATATACCTATACGAAAGTAGCATATATATAAAACAGTTATACCAGTTAGAACACTTAAATATTAGGTAGTAACTCTAAGCTACAAGGGAAAGCTACTGACATGTTGCATAACACACCTTTCAAATGGATACATCCAACGATATTGTACAGGTCCACATAAACGCACTTCTCGAGCTAGGTGAATTGTCAAGTGCACCATCACATCAAAAAATGATGGAGGGAAGTACACCTCCAACATACACAAAGTCTCAGCAACTTCTACTTCAAGTTCTACTAATCTTTTGAGATCAACTACCCTTTGGCATATTTCGTGAAAATAAGAACACAACCTGAAAATCGCCTTACTTGGCCCCTCGGGTAAAAGTCCCCTCAAAGCTACAGGTAATATTTGTTGCATAAGAACATGGTAATCATGAGCCTTAAGGACACCTAAGCAACCATCTTTCGAGAAATGCTTCCTAAGATCCGAACTATACCCATATGGAACCTTCAAATTTCTCATCCTATTATAAAGTATAGCCTTATTCTTGTGGCTTAAGTTGTATGGTGCTGGTCGAAGAATTGTTTTGCCATTTATCACTTCTGGATGCAATTCTGGTCGTATTCCCATACTCTTCAGATCATTACGGGAATTCAAACCATCTTTTGTTTTGAACTTTATATTCAAAATAGTACCAATGATGCTCTCACAGACATTTTTTTCTGTATGCATAACATCAATATTATGCCGTAGCAACAAATCCTAGGAATTCATGAAAAAACCTAACATTAGTAATTCCAAAAAAAATAAAAAATAGATGAGTCTATGTTCAATGAAAATCAAGTTTTACACATATATAATTACCTATAAAGCCATTTTGACAATCTAATATATATGTATATGAAGTTATAGTGAGTTCAAGCAAACATGACAGAACCTCATCATAAAACTGCTATTTGGAAGTTCAGGGGCTAATCAGGTTATAGTGAGTTCAAGCATAGATGATCATGTGCATGAAACTATTTAACAAGTAAATGTGAAGTTAGAACTGACCTTCCAAAGGCGGTCGAAGAATATCGACCGTTTGTTAAACACCCGAAGCTCAGTTTCCTCGTCAGTTGCACCCAATCTAGCCACATCAGAAACAACATCCCTTTTTCGCTTCCCACAATTAGAATTAGCATCCTTTGCACCTCTTGCCGCACTACTCTGACCCTTTTCCTTTACCATCTTCTTATTCTTCTTCTTCTTCTTCTTCTTCTTCTTCTCCTCTTTTTCTTTCCTTTTCTCCTCCTCGTTCTTCTCCGCTTTACCAAAATCATTCACAATACTACTCTGACATTCAAACACCTCAGCACCAGACATAACAAGTGGTTTTTCTCTCCTCTCAATTTCTCCATTAAACATGTCTTTTTCCTTAAAAAGGATGATTATTACGAAGAAATATCCTATGATTCATGTATACAGTTTTACGACTAAATGGCAACCACACGCTAAGAGTATTATCACCACAAAGAGGACAGGATGCCTTCCCTTTATATGTACATTCAGATAGATTTCCATATGCATGGAAATCATTAATTGTCCACATCAATAAAGCCTTCAAGTTAAATTCTGTTTTACTAAACGAATCATACACTTTGACGTCGTTTTCCCACAACTCAATCAGATCATAAATCAATGGCTGCAAGTATACATCAATGTCCTTACCGGGTTGCTATTTTCATGGAATCAGCATGCTCAGAATAATGTTTTCGGCTTGCATACACGCCCGGGGGGCGGCAAATTGTAAATCACGATCATCACCGGCCAACAGTTGTGGGTTGTGGAAAGATCGCCAAACGGATTGAATCCATCAGCAGCAAGCCCAAGACGCAGATTACCCGAATCTGAAGCAAATGCGGGAAACCTACGGTCTATGTGCTTCCAAGCCAAAGAATCTGAAGGATGACGCATCTTCCCATCTTTACTCTTGTTCGTCGCGTGCCATATCAACTGCTCAGCCAGCTCTGCTGATTGATATAATCTCTTCAGTCTCGGAACAAGGGGGAAGTATCTAAGAACCTTCACTGGTATCTTCTTTTTGGGCTTGTCTATCATGTCCGCATCGTTGAGGTCGTCCATGTTAGATGTGTCTTGCTTCCACCTAGAATAATGACATTTAGGACATTCATCTGCATCTTTCAAATCTTTTCTAAACAAGCAACAATCATTCTCACAGGCATGTATTTTCTCGTAAGTCAACTGATAAGATTTCAGCAGCTTCTTCACTTCATATGTGCTTTTAGGAAGACAATGACCTGGCGGCAACATCGAACCAATTGTCTTGAGAAGCTCGTCAAAAGCCTTCCTAGATATACCATTAACTGTCTTGTGCCTATACAACTCAACAGTGATAGATAACTGTGTGTGTGTTGTACAATTGGGGTATAACGGAATGTCAGCCGCCTCATCCACCTGGTTGTCCAACCCCTCGTCCTGCCTGATTTCATGGACCTGATCTTGATGTGCATCACCTTCAAAATTATCCTCTTCTTGTATCTTTTCTAAACCATGTGTCGCTCTCTCTTGGTGAACATCATTAGAAATGATAGCCGGTTCCCCATGAAAAACCCACTCGGTGTATCTAGGATCTATACCTCGTTTTAGCAAGTGAAGATGCACTATTTTCGGAGGAAGTGGCAAAGCAAGATTCTTACAATCAACACAAGGACAACTGAACTTAGAAGGATTTCCAAGTTTTTGACAAACAGTCTCTATGAAATTCTTCAATGCATTCTGATATGGAAGATCACCCCTACATAAAAGATAGATAAAATCAGAACACCGTACGTAATATTAACGTAAACAATCTAGCAAACTGATGTAAAGAATATAATCAATATATATATCCTTAAGTTAAACATATTAACCTTGGCCAATGAATCCAATCTTTATTCATGATCAGTTACAACGAATTCAATCGATCGATATATATATGTTAAAATGAAACTTGAATCTGCGCGCAACAGAAAAAAGAAGAGTTAGAATAAGGCTCACAGAGATCTAGCCCTGCAATTAACTTCATCATGTAAGTTATAACAAGCATAATAAGTAATTACCCTAAAAATTATAAGTTGTAACTGAAATGAAGTACTTTTTATTTCTTTTAAATCATGGTCTTACACATAAAATTAAAAATTATTACATATGAAGACTTTTCCCTAGCTTTGTAACTAGATCAGCTATTTGATTAGTAGAAACTCTAACTTTTTCTTTTGCAGCAATGAAGATAGCATCTGAAGCCCATGTAAAATCTTCACATTGTTCACATACAAGGTAAGCTATGTGCTTATTGTGTTGATTGTTGCATATTCTTAGGGTGAGTTTGCAGTTGCAGGTTGAAGAGAAGCACAACTGATTGTGCAGTGGAAAATCTTTATAAGAGTGATCATCTTCTCCACAAGCATTACCGCTTTTCGCTGATGGTAATAACAACAACTTGGCTTTGCAAGGGTCAGAAGCATCATTAAACCATTCAAAGTAGGTGCAGGTAGGTATGGTGCACTTGAAGAACATTTTTCCATAGGTTTCAGTTGTTTTAGATCGTAGAAATGCTCTCACACAGTTACAAGGAACATGCTTGCACCTAGAATAGAGCCAAGGACACACTTTTGTTTCATGGTTCCCTTGTTCACACATAGCACACTCAGTTAGTATATTTTTCATTCTCATCTTACTGTTGTTGTTGTTGCAACTATTACTGCTACTTGGAGAGTCTTTCACACCTCCACCCATGACTGATTCAGTGTTGTTATGGCTAATTAGAAGCTAATTTCAGTCCCTAGCTAGTAATGCAATCAGTTCACAATGCTCTAAATATCTACAACATATACCTTTGAACTCTTCTCTCAGATTAACCTTTGTTTCCCTCCCAGTTCATCCAAGTATGTGTACACAAAATTCTTCAGATAAAATTGAATCAAATCCTGCAAAAGAATTGAAATTTGAATCAATATAATGCAAATCACCTGAATTCAATGCAAACCCTAATTCTAATCATTTGAATTAAATGCAACTTAATTCACCTGAATTCAATGCAAACCCTAATTCAAAATATTAATGCAACCGATTTTATTTCAACCACTAGTATTCAATGCAATGATTGAAATTAACTGAAATAAATGACCCCAATTATCCAAACGAATTAAATTCAATGATTGAAAAAAATATAAAAATCAAAATCGAGAATCAAAAACAAAATTAAAATTAAACCCTAAAGAGATCGAGAAACCCGATTTACAGACCTGGGTAAGTCTTCAGGTAGGTCGATCTGTTGATTGTTGTAAGTCTTCAACTCGATCTGTTGATTGTTGTTCAACTATATCTGTTGGTGTAGAAACTTCGTACAGCTACCTCGATCTGTTGGGTTGATGAGGGTGGTTTTGATGGTGGTGAGCTGTTGATGATGGTTTTGATGGTTGCGGGAGATGGTGGTTTTACAGAGAAAAAAAGATGAAGGAGGAGGAAGTCCTTTTCGCAACGAGGGGATAAGGTTAGAAAGAATGAAAAAAATTTTGACGAAAGTGGCTAAGAAAGGTTAAGGGTACATGAAAAAAATGGACGATTCTGATTGAAATGGATGGTTAGGATGTAATATTTCCTACATCCCCTTTCGCAACCTTTAGTAGAAGTCATCTAATGAAAACGTTTGTCGATCTGCTAAAATTTTTCAATTCTACTAAAACAAATTCACTTACCTAATTTTTTTTTCTTTCGCTAAATTTTTGACAAAAGGGTGATTTTATGCCTCAAAAGATTTCTGGCGAGTATCTACATGGAATCTTACACGCATACTGTTGGACTCGTCGTTCATACGAAGGAATCTTATCTATATTGGTCCAGTTTTCGATCTCCGAGCAAGATTCTTTCTCGAACCTTGATGAAATCTAGGGTTTGGTTACGGTATCGGCGAGTATCTACATGGAATCTTACACGCATACTTGTTGGACTCGTCGTTCATACGAAGGAATCTTATCTATATTGGTCCATTTTTCGATCTCCGAGCAAGATTCTTTCTTGAACTTTGTTGAAATCTAGGGTTTGGTTACACGTATCGGAGTATCTACATGGAATCTTACACGGAATCTTACACGTAATGTTGGATCTTATCTTGGAATCTCCGAGCAAGATTCTTTCATATCTATGAAGGAATCTTATCTTATATTGGTCTTTCCAAATCTAGGGTTTGGTCACGGTATCGACCAGTATCTACATGGAATTTTTTATATTGGACTTGGTCGATCTCTACCGAGCAAGATTCTTTCTCGAACATGATGAAATCTAGGGTTTGGTTACGGTATCGGTGAGTATCTACATGGAATCTTACATAATGTTGGATATTGTTGGATTCTTATCTATATTGGTCGTTTTTCGATCTCCGAAGATTCTTTCTAACCCGAAGGAATCTTATCTATATTGGAAATCTAGGGTTTGGTTACACGATTTATTTCTAATCTTATCAATGATCTCCGAATTAAGCAAAAATCAAAGACAAGGATCAATCTAACGGTCACAATTCATTGTTTGGTTTTGACAAAAAGGAACATTGCTCAATCCGTAACCTATTCTTTTAGCCAATCATATTGCATTAAATCTAATCTAACGGTTGTAATCCCTATCATGCGGATTGAGGATTTCCCCCCAACATCCCGCCTAAACATCCCGCCCAAAAATTCCCCATCCTTTTAGAAACAGCAACGTGTCACCTCTCCAATTTTCGGAAAAAAAAGGAGAAAAAATCAGAGACCACACATTCTCATTTGTCTCCCTCGTTTCCTTCTCCTCCTTCTCCATTTCCATTCAACTCTTTCTCTCTCCGTTCTCTCTCAGAGAAAGAAAAACTCTGCAATTTTTTTTTAATTCGCTCAAACCCTAAAAATAAACCAAAAAATCGTCTCATCTAACTTCAAATCCTCTCATTTGCAACCCTAATCAGAAAATCCAACTATCCACAGAACACCTAAAATCAAGAAAACAATCTTCTGCAAACCCTCATCGGAAAACTAGGTCTATCTGCAACCCTCAAAAGATTGGTAAAAATAATCTCTCGAACCCTCTTTTCTCTTATTTGATTTGGTTGAGTTTAGATTTTTGTTCTAGGGTTTGGTTTGTTAACATGCAATTTTTTTGAGAGTGCAGTTTAGGTTATTTTATTTTTTTTTAATTTCAATAACATGCAATTGTTGATGATGTCTGTTCTAGGATTTATCATTTGGTTTTGATTTGTTATAGGGTTCTTTTTAATTTTACTAATTTTGATTTTAGGGTTTTTTTTTTTTTTTTTTTTTTTTAATGTATAAAATGCAATTAGTTGATGATGTTTGTTCTAGTATTCTGATTTGGTTTGATTTGTTATAGGGTTCTTTTTAATTTCACTGATTTTGATTTTAGGGTTGTTTTTTTTATTTTTATTTACAAAATGCAATTAGTTGATGATGTTTGTTCTGGTATCCTGATTTGGTTTGATTTGTTATAGGGTTCTTTTTAATTTTATTGTTTTTAAATTGAAGCTTGAATCAATGGCATGATTTTGTACTTAGTAGCATGATTTACTTTGTTTCTGCACCTAAATGCTATTAACATTTTTCTTAGAGAATGATATAAGTAGCTTGGTTGATGCTTGGTTGATAGCTACCAAGTTAATCTTTATTTGCGGGTGGTTGGAATACGGAACCCATGGTTCATTCTCAAATGAGAATGTGCAGGGCTTCCGTATTCCAACCATCTGTTGAATAGTTGCTTGGTGGTTATGTTGTTGTTATGTTGTTCTTTATTGCTACCAAACTGCTAGTGTATTTCATAGAAGAACATGATTCTTGGTTTGTATGCCTGATATACGTACATGCTTGTTTGCAATTTTGGTTAAGGAATAATGAGAGCTAGTGCGCTCTCTATCATATGGGCGAGACAATTGCTTCTTAAGCGATCGACTTACCCATATGAAAGTGAGTGGACTAGCTCATTTACAAATCCTTCCAAGTTGGTATCCAATAATGCTTTTGTAAATTGATAATGTTATACTGATTTCATTTTTGAATTATGTTTTTGTAGCTCATTGATGAAAACAAATCTTACAACAATGGTAAAGAACAAGGTAAAGACTGATTTCATTATGATTCAGTTGCTCTTGTTCATGTAAATGATTTGCTTTGAGTTGTCAATAGATGCTAATGAAGCTTTTGTATTTAATGATGCAGAAGTCAACAGTAAAGAATAATGTCAAGAAGTTTCCAATCAAGGTAAACTCTTTTCATCTCAATTTCATTACATTAACATAAAAAATTTCTTTACCTTCTCATTTTAACTAAGTTATGTACGGTTTTTGCAGCTGAAGAAGGGACTGAAGAGTCAACAGTCCCAACCTATTAATGCATCTCCATCAAAAAGTGTTGCACTTGCTTCGAAATGCCGAACACCTAGAAAGAACAAGTCAGCAGAACTAACTGATCCTATATCTCCAACTGATGCCGACACTTGTCATAGGCGATCATCACCAAGGTTCAAAGCAGCTGCAGATCCAACCAACCCTAAAAGTACTACACCCAGTACTCCTCCGCCAAGTGCACAACCTGAAAATGACCAACCAACTCCATACACTCGAAAGAAATTAGTTTCTAAGACGAAGACTGTGCTGACAGCTACAAAGTCTAAAGAAGATGATGCAAATTCAAATGCAAGACAATAAAGCGGAAATTGGACACAAGTACTGGCCCATGTCCAACTATTCAACTCAGGAATCCAACTAACACTTTTTCTGATTTTGAAGATGAAGAAGATGATGAAATTGTACATACTAACCAAGACGTGCAAGAGGAAGAGTCTGATGTTGATTCTGATGAAGGAAAAGATAATGATGATGGTGATGAGACTGGTGGGGGGGAAGGAATTGGAGAATGATGATAATGGTAGTGATGATAAGCTGGAAGAGGAGGTTGTGGGAGCAAGTAAGAGAAGAAAGTTTGTTCCACATGGACCAACGCAGATGCAAGCAATGAGGTTGGATAACACAGATCCAAAAGCCGAAGTTCCCTTCAACTATAAAGATCAGCCAGTTGGTAATCCATCCGTGCAGCTGGCAAGTTGTCTAGGGGTGTTAGTTCGGCGAAACATTCCGTTAACATACAATGATTGGAGAGTTGTTCCTTCCCAGGCAAAGGCCAACATATGGAAGATAGTCGAGGTAATTAAAATGATTAATTGTTAACTCTTCAACTCTTTTCATTAGTCGACAACTCTTTAACTCATATAGCAGATTCTAACTAAAATGATCTACATTTATTTGCAGCAACGGTTCATTGTGCCTGAACATTACAAAGACTACTATTTTGCCAAAATGGGAGCATATCTTAAAGAATCTCGATCTAGGAAAGCCGGTTTGGTACTCCATGCTTTGGATCAGCTACAAGGGAAAGAAAGAGAGAAAAGGCTTGCAAACCTAATGCCCACGAGCATGTCTGTCAATGAGTGGGAGAGGTTTGTGAAACGTGTAGGCTCACCTGAATTCAGAGTAAGTGTTTCTAATATAATGAGTGATTATATTTTCTGCTTGAAAATTTGAAATTTGTCTATTGACTGCTCAATTTCCCTTTGCAGGTCAAAAGGCTCATAATGCAAGAAATTCATTCAAAGCATGACACCCCTCACACGATTGGCCGAGAAGGTTACGCCCGACTGGAGGCTAAGATGGTATGCTCTACCCTCGATTGAGTATTTTGTGTGTTCCATGGCCTCCTCTTTTGTGCTCTAATTTTGACTTTTTAGTGTTGCATACTGATGCATGTCCAAACAATAATTAAGACAATTTACTTGACTTCATTTGTGGAAGTTGTTAACTAACTGGGATTCACATTTTCTTTGCAGTAAAAACAAATAAACACAACTGAACCACTTGATAGAGCTGATTTATGGGTAACAGGTCACAAACCGAGTGAAGGAAAGGAACCAAATCCTAGTGTTCTAAGTGCTTTTGTGAGAAATCTTCTCTTCTTCCGTCTTTGAATTTATGTGTGCTTCAATAATGCAACAATATCTTATATGTTTCACACTTATACAGAAAAAAATTGAAGAAGCTCAAGCACAACATAGTTCTGGTAGTGGATCTTCCTTGACAGATGATGTTCTTACACGGGCTCTTGGTGAAGATAAAGGGGTGAGACTTAAAGGCATGGGGTTTGGAGCGACACGTAAAAAGATTGCAGCCAATAGTCACTATAAGTTGATCATTCAAGAGTGTCAGGAAACATGTAGAGCAATGAATGATCGTCTTGTGATGTTAGAGGTGAGAATATATTTTGTTCATGGTTTGGTTTTTGGTTTTCTTTTTATAGTTGATGAATTCAAACATGATTTTGCCTCATCTTTTGTATATTTGTTTTTCTACGGAGAGAAGAGCTCAAAGTGTGTCTGCGTAATAAGTCCACTCTCACATTGACATCCGATTGCAAGCAACAACGTGGCTAGTACTAGCGAGTTGCTCCTGCAATGCCGCCCAACTCCCACTACTAGTCCTGTCAGCAGACCAAGTGGTGTGAAAGTGCCAGAAATATTTACACCATGCCGGTTACTAAGTTGGTACAAAGAAGGAGAGGTGGTGGCTGATGCTAAAATTAGTGAAACGGATCCGGTGCAGGAGATACATGGGGACCCAATAGGTTTTGGAGCCTACACTGTGTGTGTGTTGGTTTCTCATGTTGAAGGTGCTCTCGTCTTCAAGAGAACTTCAGAGTTCAAGTTTGTTGCTAATGCTGTTGGAAGTGTCATCTCATGGCCCAAGGATCGCATAATGTTCGATTAGTGTTCAAGAAACTTTTAACTTATCTTATCTTTAACTGGGTGTGTGTTTAAGAAACTTTTAACTTTTGGTAACAAACATCTATATCTCTGCCATTTTTTGAATTTGTGTGTTTAACACTAGCAGGTGAACTTGAATGAATGTAATGGGTCACTGGAAGGTTTAATATGAATGTGAATTACTTTCGGCAATTTGGTTTCAGCTACGATTTCTTTTTTTTCAAAAAATTTTATGCACACAACTCCAAACAAGGGTTGTAGGTCAACATTCAACTACTAAAAACCTTTGTTGTATTATAGAATATGACTACACAAGGCACAGGTTGTGTTTTGGACTTTTACAATACATATTAGAAGTTGTACAAAAATTTTCAACCATTACAACAAGAGTAGTAATACTACTATTCACAGCTTTTATAGAAGTTGTGTTATGGACTTGGACTACACATATTAGAGGTAGTACAAAGATTTTCAAATAACAAGAGTTTTCAACCATTTAATAACAAGGACTTGTAGTAATATTAGTTGTACAAAATTTTCAACCATTATAACAAGAGTAGTAATTATTCACATCATTTATAGACGTTGTCTTATTGGGTTTTACTACACTTATCGGATATTGTGAAAGCATGTATAACAATATAAATAGAGTTGTGAAAGGATGTCATACAACTCCCCCTAGGTATAGTGAAACACGGATTGACAACTCTTGTAGAAGTTGTTTTAGGCTTCCAAAATAAAATCGAGAGAGAATCACAAATGAACCACAAGGTAGTCCAAACTTGAACCACAACTAGGTTTACGACCCTTAGGCTGGAAGTTGCGATAAATCGCGGACCTTCCGCAATCCATCGATAAGTGTCGTTGTAGATCAACGCCGACACTTGTGGGGGGTTGCCAATGTATGTTTTTCCCGTAGTGTTATCCCTTATTCTGTTTGTAATCTTCTTTTTAGTTCTTCCCATTTTTAAGTTTTGAGGATAAGTTTTGGTGCTAGTTTTAAGTGCAAAAGCTGTCATTGTGAGGTCTTTAGAGACTTAGATGATGCAAATGTTTAGAAAGATTGTATTGGCGATTGATGTTGTTTAATATTGCCAATCCTAGTTTGTCATACACTAATAGACTATTGCTTAACAAGCCCAGTTCACCTGATTGGCTACTTTCTTGAACGCGTTATATAATTCCTTGCTTACATTAACGTTTTATGCTAGTTGACTCATAGATCTTATGCTATGTTAATGCCAAACATGGTTGTGTGGTTGTTTAGTAATTTACCTATGTAAGATCAGAACACTCGTTGAAATTGCTTATGTTACATCTGCAGATAAGGAGAGAAATCTCAACAATGAAGGCGATAAAACACCCAATTAGCATTCATTACTTTGACATGGGTAAGCACTCGATAAGATCGGACCGAAAGTTCTTTACTTGTCATTTTTCGCCTTTTCTCACTCTTCGAGTTTAGCTGCACAATCCTTTGTGCGGGTTCTTCATCATCTTGGTCTCATTTACGAGACGGCGCCATCATGTGATTATCCGCTCAAGCCACAATTATTTGCAACATTTTGAATTCTCACTGTAAGAACTTGTAACATTCCATTTATATATGCAACCCATTGAAGCATACAAACATAATTGCACCAATACAATGTAAGAAACAATATTGAAATTATGGCTTTATATTTATATAAATTCTTTTGACTCTTAATTTTTCGGTTGTGCTATGTTTTAGTACAATTTTTCACCATTTTAGTTTACACCTGGTCTCTTATTGCAACTCGTGACCCATCACTGCTTTATTGTTTTTGGTTTTCTTCCTTTGTAGTTTGTAGAATGTCTTTGATATTTAAACATGTAACATGGAACATATAACTGCATGAGAGTTTGAACATGTGCAAATGCGAATTTTTTTATGTTAGGTACACAACATTATAGTAAATTATTAGATCTGTGGAAATGTAGAATATATGAGAATTATTAGATTGAATCACAAGAAATGGATGATTAGGGTAATTTTAGGGGGAAATGGATTTTGACTAGGTCAATGAAAACTTGACCTTTTTTTTTTCTGTTGCAAAAGATTAGCAACGGCTTTCAGTTGTTGCTAAATTAGAACCAGAACCAATAACATATAGTTCTGGCTAGGGGTATTCCTGTAATTAGCAACAACTTAGAAACGATAACCTTCGGTTGCGAATAAACAATTTAGCAACGGCAGTGGACGTTGCGAATCTCCGTTGCTGACCGAGAGTCGTAACGGAGCTTATGCCATTGAGAAAAACTGCAACACGGTGTTTTGCAACAGTGATATGTCGTTGCGACCCCAGTCAACAACAACCACAGTCCGTCGCTAATCCTTAAAAATGGTGTAGTGGTTAGTCGGCTACCCACCGGTGACTACACAATGAAGTGTTTGTGTCGGGATAAGTTTGTAAGAAGAACAAACTTCAATATTTATAGACCAAGGTAGATTAGACACCAAGGAATTTCCATAAACGAAAAATATTCTAAAGATATGCAATAAACACCAATTTTCGGTTTTGTCTAATTCCAACCAATATGACGAAATCACTCATATATGACAACTCAATATTATCTAGCATACAAGTATACTTTACTAATTTATCTTCCAGGAGATATGTTTTACTTTGGTTGGAAAAATAAACATATAAATTCGAAAATCTCGATAAAAATATTATTTTCGGTTTGGGATCTCACCTTGAGTATCAAGACTATCTTTGAATAATTAAAGATAATATTTTAACTCATTTTCAAATTACTCACAATGTCGACTTCTTGAACTTTCCTTAATAGAAACTCATAGTCCGAGATATTCACAAAACCCTAAAGTTTATGTAAAATCGGAAATATGGGATTTGCTATTGGGACCGGTCCTGCAAGAGATCCCTAATAGGTATCGTTCTATTATATATCCCCAAGGCGGGGTCGTTTTACGCTATAGATCCCCTAATAGGGACCGGTCATGCTATAGATTCCTAATAGGAATTGGATCACCAATTGTATTGGTTCTTTTTAATTACGAAACTAGTTTCGCATGTCTACTTTCTTAAACTCATGTAGTTAAACATAATTTTCTAGGCATGGAATAAATCCTAAGTTCATCACACAATCTGGTAACAATTTACACAGATAGTGTCTATGTCGCAATTACGAAGTCCAAAAGATAAGCATAATACTTTGTAATTCAATATACATAAGTTGTTATACAACTTGTATATTCTTCCTTGATACTTTGATCATAATAAGATGATCAAGTCTCCAATACTATAATTCCATATATATAACTTCACATTTTATGTTTTCAATCTAAACGAATTTAAAGTAACATATATATAAATGGAAACAAGTCAAGTCTTGTATTACTAACCTCGAGTAGAAGGATGATGTGTTCGTTGACGTCGATACGACTTTCAGATTCTATAGGTTCTTCAAAGTAATACTTGTATGTCTTAACATTTCTAGACTTCCTAGTCTAATCTAACGAAGTTGGCTCTAGTAATCCAATCAAAGCGACCTTGAGTTTTGGAACTAAAATATGACAACCAACCTTGACATACCAACGCTATGGGTTCAACCGAGCAATGCTCTAACAAAAGTGATTAATAAAAATAATTTTTAACAGAAGCAATAATAACATTAACACTAATTAGCAAATTTAATACTATATATATTTTTTATAATATATATTATTTTAAACCCAAAAAATTAAAAATTAAAACTATTTCAAGAGATATGTCTGTTTTCGTCATTTGCTACAAGAACAATAGTTGAACTTGATATTTTACCAAACAAAATTTAATTGTTTTTTAATTAGCTTTAACTTTTAGTTTATATTTTACCAATTGTTCAACTGCTTTTTTATACAACAACGCACAACAGAAAAGCGCTTTTACAAAACTCACAGTAATACCAAACTAAAACCTCAATCTTACTGAAGTAGTCTAATAAATATGACTCTTTAGAGCCCATTTGTCCTTCAAAAAAAGATTATTGTAATATATTGTCGCAACAAAAAAAAATATGGCACCTAAAATTGTTGGATCTTCCGATAGAAAAATAATGGCATTGTGGCAACAATGCTATGAAAAGATTTAAGATTTTGTTTGAAAAACGACGCGTAAAAAACAATCGAAGCTCGGAGATTGAGAAAATAATTGTGGTTTGACCGTAGTTTGGTAGAATCATAAAGTGCCATGTGTTTGAATTGGTGCCGCTACATCAAATATGATACTCTAGCAGTGATATATAAAATTATTTTCCTTGACTTAGTCTCTTTGTTCGAAATAGAATACATCTCCGCCATCTCTTTTCTAAGTTCTATGCCACCACCAGAATATGTATTATTATTTTGATGTTCATTGATCTCTCATTTCAAATTTCTTCTTCATATGATCTGACGGATAGCGAAAGTTTAGGAAAATGGTAGTATTCCTCGTGATAATGAAATTTGGTTGGAGGCATTAAAAAAAAGGGTAACTATCAATTTTCATCTTCAATAAACCAAAACCCTAACCATTTTTCTTTTTATTCGGCAATCACTGGTTCAATTCTTTAACCCTAACAACTGATAGGTAGAAAGATATTTATACAGGGAGATACAAACAAATGGTTAGATATTTAGCAGTTCAACGGTTAAAAGGACAAGAATGATCTAGATTTTTACCCCAATGTTTACTTTTTTAAATAGAATGTATAACAAAAAAGTTACAAGCAAATATCAAACTTCGTCATCATTTTGTTAGGAAGAAACTCATGTGTTACGATCCTCTTAATATCTTTCTAATATCGCAACTTAGATTTGAACCATGAACCCTGAACCAAAATAAATAGATTTGGGTTTATGGACGAGCCTGTCGTCGATAATGGTTTTATTCGACAAAAACCGACTCATTAGAACTCTAATCGTAATTTGTTTTTCTGCATATCGTTTCACTAATTGAGACTCCTTAAATAGAGTTTGCAAAGATGATTACAAGACCTACCTATACATAGACCTCCCTACAAAGTACGATTTATCGTTCCCTACTTAAACAATTGATAACTACTGACGCAAATACTAATTCAAATCCCTATTAATAAGGCAATGTTCTTTTTTCTGTACAACAACCTATTAATTGACATCATGTGTATTATTTTAAATGTTCTTTTTCTATACTACTTTCAATGATGCAATATTTTTTTGCAGAATAGTTAGGTGGTACATACTTTAGGTCATGTTAGGATGTTAAACATAAACAAAGAAAGATTCGTTAAACATAAACAAAGGAAGATCATTTCTCGGTGATTAGATTATTTTTAATGTATTTATTTCTATCTCTTGATGTAAAACCAGTATTCAATTGAAGGTAACTTCTTATTGTGGTGGTAAAAATTCGTGGCCGCGAAAGATATGGTGAAAAAAATATGCAAAGTTTTGTTTATACAGTTAGAGAAAAGGTTTTAACTCATTTCCAAACCTGTGAAAATTGACGAGTTCACTCTACATTTCATCAAAAAAATAACAATAAGAGAAAATCTTAAATGCGCCCAAGTGCGTAACAAGAGCACATATATAGTGCAATGATTCTAATTTGTATTGCGAGATCTTTGGATACTTGTCATTGAAAAATATGTTAATAGTTTCTAATAATCTGTTGATGGTTTCCTACCTAGTAAAATAGCACAACAAGCAGTTGAATTTAATTAGGTATTGATTTTATGTTCCATTTTTATGATCAAGCGTCCATATTGCTTTAGCTTGCATTTAATCAGGTATCTAGTGTTTTTCCATGAGAACAGAGATTATATATACCTAGTAAAATATAACAACAAGTAGTTGAACCTAATACCGTACGTATTGATTTTTTCTTCATACCTTTGTGGTCAATCGTCGCTCCATTCATTTATCTTGCATTACTACAACTAAACCTATGAGGCAACAACAAGCATGTGTCTTCATATAATATGACCCAATCAATCAACTCGATTTCTTCGTTAGTTCTTACATCCCTTGTAACAAGTATTGTCCCCCTCACCCATAAGCTTCATCTAAACTTTATCTATCCTCTGTTATCTACGTTTCTTAGCTTCTTCATATCTTTCTACAGTTGTTTAGGCGAGTAATAATGTATTTTATAAATTTTTATGTTACATATATTTTATGTTCATGTAAAAAACTAAATACCGAACTACATTCAACAAATGCATGGCGTTACTACTACATGTTACATCTAATACCTTGCATTGCTAATATTGGTGTGCCAAACCGACACTTACTGAAGTAGGTTGTTAGACATTAGAGGAAGTCAAAATGGAATATAAACCTCATGAAGTCATACTTAAGTGAATCTGAAAAATAAAAAAGTGGACAGTAAATTTTAATTATAGTTGTGCGGTTTACCGTGTGGAACCTTAAAGGGTTGCTTATTTCGAATTTACCACGAGAAACTAAGGGGTTGATGGAGTAAAAAAAAAAGTATGGGGAAAGGACTTTACCAACTTCACGTTTTTTTATCAACAAAACGATAAGATTTTATATATAACAGTTTCTTAAAACCAAAACTTTTTAAGAAGTTAACTCCGAATTGCGTCACACCCGTGTCTTCCTATTTGAAAGAATGACAAACCATAACTATTTTACAGATAACAGTTTGACTTAAAATATTCAAAAAAAAAAAAAAACTATCTCCTAACTGTGTTTTCCCATTTGAAGACTAGTTTTTCGATTATAACATTCTTGAGACTATGAGAAAAATGAGACTGGTACAAGATTATAGCATTTGTCTCCAAGGTAATATTGTGCACATCCCCCCATCTTTAGCCTTCAAATATTATGATCTCGGATCACATTCACGTTGAGAAAATCTTGGATCATAATCTTTATATTTTTGTGCCTTCATTAAAACAATCATGGATCACATTCACGTTCGTAAATAATAAATATTCTTATCTTAAGTGAGTAGAAACTTAACTACAAAATTAACGAACACTTCGAGTCTTCAGACTATACTTGTGTTGAAAAGTTGGGTTATAATAGAGAATGAAAAACACACGGATAATTGTTGTACCCCTGATTTCAAGGATATTTGGATTCTTTTAGAATGGTCTTTCCCAAATAATGGGTGATCACATCATATCAATGAATTTTACCTTCAGGACTCAATGAATCCCTAACACCATAACCGAGTTCACTGGATTGTACTATCTTGACCCGACCAAAAACACGATGTTTAAAGTTTCTGATCATGCTATTAAAAATGAAGAAAGTAATAAGTTCTTGAATCATCACTATTTATAAGGGGTTTCATGTCCATTAAAGATGCATCTTCATCTCCAACAAACACATTCAGAGGCATCAATGTAGTGGCGGAGCCAGACTTTGAGATTGAGGGGGACTAAAAATAATTCTACACACACAAGTGGACTAAATATAAAAATCAGGTGGGCTAAATGTAAAATATACTATAAAATCAAGGGTATTTTTATGGTTTTGGTGATTTGGGGGGGGGGCTAGAGCCCTTGGTTAGTCGATCCGACTCATCTGAATCTAAATTATTACGTATGACTAAAAATAATAATATCCGACTCAAATGGCTCCGAGTTATATGTACGAGCGAGTCAGACTTCAAATCAAACATCAGAAATACTAAAAAAAAAATGATCTGGCATATGGGTTCGAATAAGGTGAAGAGTCGGATCCAAACAAATATGGTACTAGTTTTATACGTCTCTACTTTGTTTGCTCATTTCTTTGAAGATTGTTGCACATGCACCACTTTACATAGAGTGCAACTTTGTGCACCCGCGGGTGCACATTCCTCCTCTGTCTATTGGTCGGAGTTAACGAAGGGTTATGCCGTTAAGTAAATTTAATTTTTCATTTTGGAAAAAAGAAGATTTTTGTTAAATGGAGAGCGTAAACGGATCCGAGGAGTGCGAAAATCGTAATTGACTCGCTGATTTAAACCTATTCAATATTTTTTTTTAATTTGACCAAATTATCCTTAACACATACACTCGCCAACCACAGAAAATACCCACCCGTTTCTAAAACAAATTCACCACGAACAATCTAATCGCCAGGATGACCAAAAACAAAAGAAAAACATATATGCTGTAAGATGAAAATGAATGATGAAAATGATCCTAACTAAATCAGACATCAAAGGAAGAACAAATACCAAAAACCACTTAATCCTGGGAGAAAAGCACAAAGCAAAGAAGTTCAGCAATTTTATATGAAGATCGACCAACAAACCCATACCCTGTTTTGGTTTTATAAATAGAACAGATCTATAATAAGAAGACCAACCAACACATCCATAGTCTGTTTCATCGAGATGTTCTAACCTGGTATGTCATAATTATCTTGAATACCATTTGATTCATTATAAGATCTTTCTATTTTTTCTTATAGATTTTTCCTGATTTTGATGAAAATAATCCACTAGCGAAGATTTTTTTAAATTTAGGAAAAGATCATTCTTTGTCGCACATCTTCACGCGAATGTTCATGGTGACGATGATATACAAATCATCGGTGGTGGGGTAAAAAATGGTGGATCGGTGATAAAGTGACGACGGTGGACCTGTTTGGAAGAAGGCTTTCAGTTTTCCATGGTGGGCGGGCGTATTCAGTAAGGGTATTTTTGCCCGAGCTAGAACAATATATAGAGTAGGTCCGAGTTAGCGAGTCGAGTACGATTTTTGCTCTCCTCGGATTCATTTTTGCTCTCCCTTTAACAAAAATCAACAAGAACACGCAGTTTCCAAGATCTTCTTCTCTGTTTTCCTCCCTCTTCCTGCTCTATCAACTTCTCTCCGACAAATATCAATTGCCCGGCCAGCGGTAGTTTGAAATCAAATAATCAATAATTAAAGCAAACTAAAACCAAATTAAACAAGAACAAACTTCATTCAGTTGTTCAAAGAAAAAAAGATCATAATCCAATCTCTTCATCAAAATGTATTTATTTCCCAACAACACTGTTTTCCTTTAATCTCATAAACTTTCTTCTCTGAAATTAGTTGAAAACATATAAAGCATGAACCTAAATTCGAGTTAAATAAAGGATCTAACTTAAACAATATTGATTGGTTTATCAATAAAAACAATTATCAGGACTAGATTATATTATTTTGATTGAATAACATCTAATGATGACGATGAAAGTAATGGTCAACTTTTTTATGATGAATTTTTTTCTTCCGGAATTGGTCTTACAAACCACACAATAATCTTCTTCTTAGGATTCTTATTTGAAGCTAGCACAAACTAATTGAACTGTATACCCCTTTATTTTCTTTTTTTTGATCAAGGAATTTGTAATTTGTAAGCAGCAATTGGTAGAGAAGACCATCATGTTTCAAGGTAGGGATATAGACTAGTACAACCGTTGCCACGGTGGGAGGGCCGACCGAAGAAAAATCTAAAGAAATTTGTCTGTGACTACTTTCGCAGAAAATGTGATATTTTCGCTCAATTCCAAGAAAAGTGATACTTTCGCTTCGTTTCAGGAAAAGTGATACTTTCACCCCATTATATTTAACTGTTAAACTAAAGGTCTCCAGTTAGTAAAGAGTCCACCATCAGGGGTTAGCCTAGTTGGTCACGAGCCTGACTCTCAAATAGGAGGTCAGCGGATCGAGTCTCCGCTCACGAGTTTGGAGATCTCAAGAAATACTCCTCTTATGTAAAATTAAAACTTAGTTTAAGTTCTTAATATAATGTATCTTCTTTCCTATTAAAAAAAAGTTAGTAAAGAGTCAAGGCCGAGTTAGTCGCCTTACTCGGCTTTGTGTTCACCGAGAGCTTTTACTTGCACTCCCGTTATACTCGAGCTTGCTCCGCCGACGTCGTCATGGTCCATCCATTTATATCAAAGAATCAAAAAACACACATTAAGGTTCATCACCGTGTTCATTTGAAGTAGTAATTCTTTTCATCTTCTTTGGATGATTGCCATTTTCCAAAAAGCGAAAACTGAAAAGCATCATCTCGGTCATCTTATTTGACTGATTGATGACAATTTGAGCGTCCTACTAACCAACACGATCCTCGGGTGTAGAATTGAGAAACCGAAAAGCATCGATACACAATCCCAAAGAAGAACAAGGTAATCCAAAGCAAGATTTTTCAAAAAGTGTTTGGTTGAGAGGACAAGTTGATTGGTATCTAAAAGCAAACACACAAAAAAGAATGGAAATATGAGATTCAGTTTTAAGAAGTCATACCACCATTAAAGTGTAAAACAACATGAAATGCAAAATTAAAGATGAAAAGAACCTGTTGAATCCAAAGCAAGGGTGGTCCATCACCATATATTCTTCCATCTCCTTTCATCCGATCCGTTAATCAAAACCCCTTTGACAACAACAAGCACGTAAAGAAGCAACAAATAGTGAAGAGTCTCGTGAACAAAGTGGACAAGGATAGTGGTGGTGGCGCAGAGCTATAATGCAATATAAACCCAATCAATTATCAAAGTGGTATCACCTGGTTAAATCTCGTTAAAAATTAGAGTTGCATACCGCCCGCTTGAAATTTTGATGCAAACCGTTTTGTAATGGCGTCCCGAATTTTGGATGTGCCGAGATGAAGAGGGCTGGTAACTCACAATCAATCTTTTGGGGGAAGCTTCACAATCCATCAATGTAGCGTTGATTCGAGTAATCGTATTTGTTTCCTTATCAATTGCGAACAAAATATACTCAAATGCATTTGTCTTCACATCAAGATCATGGTGATATCTTGAAACCGCCGCGCCAAATTAGTGATGACTGATGAGATCCTAAATATGGTGTCTCAAACAATTGACAGCCCAACACTTGAAAATCGATCCCTAGAGTGTTTAAGTGGTACAATTTGGAGTCCAAGTACAATTTTGGCTTCATGAATTTGATCTGGGAATGATAAATGTACGAGCAAACTCAATCCCGCCAAGAAATGTAGTCTTCTTTGCGCTTCCTTTATTGATTCATCAATTTGTAAGCCGATTTGTAATGCAGGGGTATGATTTATCCCCAAAGAACAAATTCATAAGAAACATCATTGACATGAATCAAACTACAACCCGGGTTTTTCTTGAACCGATTTCCTTCATTTCTCTCTTCACCACAACAACATCATCCCATCTCTTAGCTTCGTATACAAACTCAACAAACTCATATAAATTGTCGCATTCCATGGTTCTTCTCTCAATAACCATCTCGCGCTAACTCTCCCACTTCGACGTTCTTATGAACTCTACATGTGTTTAAAAGTGCACCCCATATAGCAAAGATTAGCTTTCAATGGCATATTGTTCACGAACTCGACCGCTTGTGCAATCAATCCTTCCCCGCTTAGAAAATCGACCACACAACCAAAGTGTTCAATTGTGGGTTCAATTCCGAACTCGGATTTCATTCTCTTGAAATACATTAACCCTTCCTTGACCAATCCCGCATGAGTGCAAACTGGATAAGAGACCAACAAATGTGATTGCATTAGGCTTAACACTCGATTCCACCATGTTTTCGAATAATTCAACAGATCTCTCTCCAAAACCATGTATTGCCATGCCGTAAATCATTGTTGTCCATTCTCCCACAAGCTTCTCCTTAACCCTTTAAACAAAAGTATCGCATCTGTGACGCTTCCACACTTAAAATACATATCAATCAGTGTAGTATTTATCCGACTATCGAATCGATTTCCTTTCTTATTCCTAATATAAGAATGAATCCATTTACCAAAGATCTAAACTACCCAAATTAGCAGAGGCGTAAATGACACCCATAACAAAAAGAATCATTAGGTTCCAATCATTGAATCAGAATCACGAAATAATCCCAATGCTTCCTTAAACCGTCCCTTTCTAACATAACCTCGTAATCATCGCACTAAATGAAACAACACTCTTCTCGGCATTTCCTTAAACAACTCACAAGCGGTTTCTATTGACCCATGATTAGCATGGCAAGAAACCAATGTAGTCCAAGTAGCAACATCTCTTTCAAGCATTTCATCAAACAAATTACGAGCAGAACCAATTTTATCATTTGACCCGTAAAAATGGATTAATGAATTCTGAACAAATATATTAGTACCAAACCCATGCTTATATACGATTGAAAATGGGTTTCTTCGCCTTCACTAATGTCGCCAAGAACCGAACAAGCTTCCTAATCCTTCCTGCCTTACACTTGAGCTTAATCATATTCCCCATCTATCGATCTCAAAATCAATTCACTCTTAGCAGAAGGAAAAAAAGAAGATGGTAGAAGGAAAAAAAAAAAAAAAAAAAAAAAAAAAAGTTGCCGAGAATCGAACCTGCAACGTTCAGGTCACAATACCCTGGATTTTACTAAACTACCCCTAAAAAATTACTACATTGCCAACCTCCGTGTCCTTTTTTCTGCACACGAATTTTACATGATTACCCATCGTATTTTGTTATATTTACGCCAATTTTAGTGAGAAATAGAAGCATGAAGGGGCTCTTTAGTCCTTTCATTGTTGATTGAAAATGGTTTGGGACACCAAAATCCAATCTTTTTATGTCGATTGATGACTTACAATTTACAAAAAAGTGGCCATAAAAAGTCCTCCTCGCTTCTACCGGCCCAATTAGTTAATTAAGGAAACAATTATGTTAATGTACTAATCTAAAAGAAGAAGATAAAGAGAGAAAGTGCTAAATCGATCCGGAATTGATAAAGAAAATTATAACACGTGTTTTCATTTTTCATCTTTGGATGTAACAGGAAGACAACAATACAAGATAGACAGAGAAAGTGAGGAGGAAGTAAGAAGGATGAAATAACAGATGGGAACTTGTGCTTAAATTTTTTAATTTATTAACTTTTAAAGTATAGTAAATAAAATCTTAAAAAATTATAAAACCCAGTTTGCATGCAGCGAATGAAGAGGGGAGGAATGTGCACCCCGGTTAACTACGGGGTGCACAAAGTCGCACTCCTTTACATAAGGTGTGCCAATCTAGTAAATCTTATGGGTGTGAGAGATTTGGCATACCCCTCAGCAATCTTGATTTCCTTCCGCATAAATAATTGGTCGAGTCCAGCACCCTCGAGAGTTGAGATACAACAACAGAGAAACGAAGTTTTTGATTGTTGATGATGATTCTTAACAGTTCAATGCGCTTTTGGTAATAACTTTGGGCTCACTTATATATAATATAGATACCGGGAAAATCACAACACGGGGATGTAGCTCACATGGTAGAGCGCTCGCTTTGCATGCGAGAGGTACGGGGTTCGATACCCCGCATCTCCACACATACATTTACTTTTTCCTACCATCAGCCTGGAAATTCTATTACTGCTCATCATGTAATAAATACGAATTGTTGCATTTCTGGTCGATCATTAAAATAGTTTAAATAGTTTCCTTTTAGATGAGCATTTGTGTAGTTGGTATTTGTATAGTAGCTTCCAAGAGTTAAAACTGTATATTTGTTTGTGCAGCGATTACATCTACCAAAGCAAGCTGTGTGAAACCTTCTGGTACAATATAGTAATATTTTCCTTATGGTTCAACTCTTTGAGGCAAGCTAATGCTTTTTCTTTCTTTGAACAAAAACTGCAAGGACTTGGTGAGCTTCTGCCACTCATGATGACAATCATCAGCCTTCTAATTCTTCAAGGGGACAACTATACCAGAGTAACCACTCAGCTTGCTGAATTAAAAATCAAGAACTAAAGAATTTATCCAAAAGCTTTTGCTGAATTGAAAGATTCAAAGATTGAATTTTCGGTTTATTCTTATGACTGTGAGGAGGACTTAACCTTTCAAGCCTTCCCAAACCTATAGAAACATAAAGTCTTAGTTTCCCATTTTGTATAGCTGACTAGAAACTTCTTTCTGTCTTTCTCTCACCATGGGCAAGCACAGGGCCAGAACTGAGGAAACCACAAAGGCCGTTGAGAAAGGGTCTTTCCTTCAAGTCATGGTAATATTTCTGAGCAAAGTCTTTGGAAGGGACTACTAACTTGATTGCCACAAGCTTAAACCCCTTGCGCTCAGAACGAGCAACAATCTCTGATATCTGCAAACAGGATAAGGAAATTTAGACATTAAGTAATTCATGTGGAGCATCCGACAGGAGAGATATGCTTTAAGAGGAACGAGATATCTTACCAGCTCTCTCTGCACTCCATCAGGTTTGATAGCTATAAAGGTCCGTTCCAACTGAGTAAAAGGGAAAGATTCATATCATTAACGGAGAAAAGGATAAAAGAACAGAACAGAAATGTGACTTAATAGAGAAACATGATACTCAAATTATTATTTTTAGTACCTCGGCGGCATGTGCTTCCTGCTCTTGAAGCATGTATGCTGGAGGATCAAGAAACATAATCGAGTAAATGTCAGGATTACAATTAGGATGAATATATGCAAGATAGGTACAAAACTACTTCATTGCCCATTTATAAATAAAGGGGACAATATTGGGAATCATTCTCCAACTGTTAGCTGGATAAAATATCTGAAATATACAAGTACCTAGCTAGTGAGGCTTCATCTACTAGAATATTGCTTGATAGAGCTTAAAATGTATATTGCAAAAGGATCAGAAAGAAGGTGTGATCATATGTAGAAAACATGACAGCAGCGAAGAGATGTTCAACATTTGAAGGACAGGGTATTATATTGGGCGAAGTCTAGACCGCACTTAACTCTAGAGTACGGTCCACGCCTTTTCTTTCAACCCATTACACAAGGTATAATTGTTATGGAAGAGTTTGCGACAGCCACATGCTATAACTTGAACAAGGGCAGGGGTCCTCTCCTTTTCGCCTCCAAATTTCATCTAGTCACTACTAACATGCATTTCCTACTCAGACCTTTTACTTTAAAATCATCATGTCCTTTGCCTACATTTGACTAAATATTAGGATAATGAGTAAAGAAATTAACTAGGGAAACAAAAGATGCAATGCAAGTAAACAGGGGTAGATAAAGAAGAGTGAGAATCTTCAGGAGAATTGCAAGGGAAGTTTTTCGTCTTGTAATAGGCAATACCATGAGAAGACCACAAGAGAAACACTAACTTATCTTCTCAAAGATTGTTGACAAAATCCCAACATTGTAAGGAAATATCAGCCCATCCAGATGAGAGCACAAGATAGAAATAAACAGGACCAAAAGCCGCTCGGTGAGTAGCTCCATTGAAATATCAAGAAATAAAAGACCACAGCAATTGCAGTTGTGATCAAACCTGCAGCAGGAAGGCAATGGCTCCTGAAATCCATCCAGTTGATGCACTCCCAGAGTTAACCCTACCATAAAATGAGGCTATAGAAGACACATTTCCTCTGAATGAGGTCGTTGCTGCTGCTAAAGCTCTCCCTTCTACACATAACAATATATACTTAGAATATTAGATACAAAATCAGATATTTCAAATCTTCAATCACCTCAGCTGAGGCAAGAACAAACGAAAAATGACAAGGAAAAAGAACCCACTTCAATATGTTAGAATCTTCATATATCTAGAACTAACAAAAAGAAATCCAACAAATCCATGAAAAAAAACATCATAATTAAGTTGAGCTACAGATTTACAAGAGAATGCCTAAAGTTGCAGCCAATGTGTAAGACTGAAATAGCACGGTAAACTAAAACTGTCAACAGATTCTGACAATCTACATCGTGTTGATCATGTCTCACAAAATGATTAGAAAACTAGCAAATAGCTAAGAATGGTATACCTTCATTAGATCCGAGCTTCTTCCTCATGCTCGATCACAAACGTGTGCAACAAAAAAACTCGGATATGTAACCAAAGTTACGTGAATTTGATCCTTATTAGTGAGACCCTAAGAGACTAAACTTCAATAATTTAAAATCACCAGGTATCTAGCAATAAGCAATGAACTAACCCCCATTTGGTTCACAAGGTAATCCATAGTCCCCGATATCTTCTGCTCAGAGTGCATCATACATATAGGATTCAACATAAATGCAAACTGAATTTGTTCTTCTGACCAGCCCCATTTCCTATAAGCATTGAACTTTTTTCCCACGGCGATATACTCATTCCTGCAATTACATGAATAGCACTAGAAATGCATATTTGTAAGGATTGAAACCCATACCCTTAACCTCTTCTACAATGTCCTTAAATTTTCCAGTCTCCTTCATAGATTTCCTCGGTTGGTAATTTAATACTTGACAATATTTGATTGAGCAGCACCCTCATCTCTGAAAACCTGTATGTTGTGCATCAATTTTCGTCTACTTCTGCACTATGTAGGAATACAAGGACATTGAAGAATGCGGAATACATCTTTGTCATTAACAACAATCTTCTTGATGAACTGGAAAAAAGGAACAAAATGTCTTTCTACTTCTATAGAGAATCAGTGGGTTGGTAGATAAAATATTGGCAAGTTGAAGAGCAGTAATATCTCTAGATAATAAATAAACAGATTTGGGCTTAAGGATTCTGTGAGGATCAGATAGAGTTTAGTGAACCCGTAAGATTCAAGGAAAGTAAGAACTTGAGTCGGGAATCGGTGTGGTGTTGAAATAGAGTTTCTTTGATGCGGATTTTGCTTGTGTTTCTGATAATCCATCAAGTATCTTCTGCATCCATTACAGCAACCAAATTACCATGTAAACAAACATTTACTGTTAGAGAGTAAACCATGTAAAACATTTACCACTACTGCTGTACATGCCAAAATTTTCAACAAGCAATTTGTATGAGTGTTTTCCAGTAATTATTCAGGGTTTTAGAAGTCAACAAACTTGCATTAACTTAAAAATGAAGGAACATTCACTCATATGGGAATATATATAGATGTAAGCTTGAATGAGCAAAGTTCGACTGCATACCACCAACAGATACTACTGTGTATAACATAACTACATAAGTGATCCGGAAAACAGGTCTCGTGTTAGAATCCTCCTAAGCAGTGGAAATGCAATGCTGATTTAGTATACCTGTGTTTCAATACAGCTAATATGTTAAAAAAAAAGCATAAGCCGGAAAGGAAATACAAGGTAAACTAAAAACTGTCAGAGATTCTGCCAATCAACATCACGTTGATCATGTCTCACAAAATGATTAGAAAACTACCTTCATTAGCTCCGGAGCTTCTTCCTCATACTTGATCACAAACTTGTCCAAGAAAGACTTGTCGGACATGTATAAAAGCGAAGTTATGCGAATTCGATCTTTATCAATGAGACCCTTAGAGACTAATTGTCCAAGAAAGACTTGTCGGACATGTATAAAAGCGAAGTTATGCGAATTCGATCTTTATCAATGAGACCCTTAGAGACTAAACTTCCATATACAGAACACCTAGGTATAATCCTCTTCTCCAGGCTATAATTCAAAACATTTGGGCATCTGGCAATAAGCAAGGAACTAATACCCATTTGATTCACAAGGATATCCATTATCATCGATATCTTCTTCTCAGAGTGCTTCATACATATAGTATTCAACATAAAAGCAAATTGAATTTGATCTTCTGATCAACCCCATTTCCTGTAAGCATTCAACTTAGTTTCCCAAGTCGATTTAGTCATCGCCGCCAATGCATGAATAGCAATAAGAAATGCATGTTTGTAAGGATCGAAACCCATACCCTTAATTTCTTGTACAATGTCTTTAAATTTACCAGTGCTAATCAAAAGGGTCCTCGGTCCGTTGATCAGAAACTTGACAATACTTGATTGAGGGACACCTTCATCTCTTAAAACCTGTATGTTGAGCATCAATTTATCACTTAGTCCCATTGAACGTCAAAAAACGGCAAACACATACTTATCAGTACCAACAATGCTTTTGATGGAATCGAATAAAGGAATAATAAGATTTTCTAAACTTCTCCCAAGAATTGTAGGGTTAGTAGATAAGACCTTGACAACTTCAAGTCTAGAGACATCTTTAGAATTCAAATAATCAAGTTTGGGTTTGAGGGTTTTATGAGCATTAAGTGAAAGGAATCCAGGGTTCTTGATGATGAGTTTGGAGATGTCGGGTTTAGTGAACCCGTAATCTTGAAAGCAAGTAAGAACAGTGTCTGGATTTGATGTGGATTTGAAATTAACTTTTTGAGAAGCAGACAGAGCTTCTTTTTCTGTTAACCCACAAGAATCTATCAAGTAAGGAACTACAAATGAAGAAGAAGAATGGATGTGATCTGCAGAGGAAGAAGAAGAAATAAATCGAACACTGATACGAAGAAGAAGATTAAAAGAAGGGTTTAGTGATGTAAGATTCGAGCATAGAGAAAGGGGTTTTGATCTCCTCCATTCGAGATCCTATTTGGGATCAATCTGTTGCATAGAGAACGAAACATTGTTTGAAGAAATCAGTGGAAAAATTATAGAAACTAGGGTTTTGAAATGAACCGTTTTTTAGGACCATGGTTTTTTTGGGGACCATGGTGTTATTAGGCCACCTACCATACAATGTTAAGGGATGTCCTAAAATCATGAGATTACTAATTTGGCCCTTACCCTAATTAAAATTAACCATAATCTAATAACATACCCTAATCTAATAACTATCCCTGATTAAAATTAACCCTAACTTAATCTAAAACAAAAACAAAAGAATCTAAACCTAGCCGCACAAAAAAATCAGTTCTCCTCTTATTCTCTTCATAAAATTTTCATCATCGATTAATCAATCGAGTATAAGAATGGTTCTGTCAAGGAAAACCAACCGACTCCCATGAACAGGTCCCCCATTAGGACATCTAGCAAATCAGCCAAGTGATTTTGAGATTCATAAAGAAGTGAAACAACCAAGTGAAGCCATAATCCAAGATAATAGACGCAAAGAAAAAGCCCCCGATTCTCGCCATGGGACCGATTCGCGCAGTATTTTCCAACAAACCCATACTTTTAATTTGATTTTTGATTCGTTTAATTGAATAGAAATCATCAAAATATGGTTCATATGGAAGTTACAAAGCCATGTTCTTGGTAGGAACGCGTTTCCACAATAGTTTCTTAACGAACTTCCCGAAAAGAAGAACACGAAGACAGCCTTCGGTTCCATAGGATTTAAAATTAGGTTACCGAATCAAGAAGTTCGGTTTGTTCGCAAAATTTTGAAAACTATTTTGTAAATCGACCTCTACCCATATTACAAAAAAAAAAATAAAAATCAATGTAACCGAACTATGCTATTTTGCTTACTATGTTGAGTTTTCATTTAACCGAACTTTTACAACTCTGTTCGGTTGGTTCGCAAAAAAATTTGAAACTGTCAAGTAACCGAACTCTACCCATATTACAAAAAAAAAAAAAAAATCCAATGTAACCGAACGCATTTATTTTGCCCACTATGTTGAGTTATTAATTAACCGAACTTTTCCAACTCGTTTGGTTGGTTAGCAAATTTTTTTAAAACTATCTAGTAACCGAACTCTAACCATATTACAACCTTGGCTAATTGCATACATGTGGAGTTCGATATATGATAATTTTATCGGGATAACCGAACTCAGTTTATTTATAAAGCGGTTGACAACTAACCGAACTTTACGTATACTAAGTTAAATTTTATTGTACGTAAGTTCGGTTGGATAGTTGGTTGGTATGAAGTTTGCGAACCAACCGAACTTTATACACTAATTGAAATCTTATTTTACGTAAGTTCGGTTAGCTATTGGTTGTGAACTAACCAAACTTATAGACCCTAAAGTTCGGTTACATTCCGGCCAAACCGAACATAACACTGTAATCCTATTTACAAAGTTCGGTAACATGTCCGTTAACCGAACTTCAAAAAACCTCAATTATTGGAGAGTTCGGTAACCTGCGTGTTTAGAAAAATTAACCGAACTACACTTCCAGATGAGTTCGGTTACATGTTCTTCACACAAGGTAACCGAACAAGCCCAAATCTACTTAACATTTTCAATTTTCTTTTGAAAATTTGGACCAATTCAACCAACATTATCTAAGTTTAGAGCATACCGTACCCAAATAGTCTTCCTCCCAGGTTGTGGTTGGTAAAATCCATCGTCTTCATCTTGAGATTGATTTGGGGAAGAATACATTCACCATCTAAGAAATAATTCATATCCTGATCATTGTGAAGATTGACATATACTCTAGGAGAGGAAGGAGATGAAGATTCAAAGAACTCAAAAAAAAAATAATTATTTTCCATGTTTTTCTTCTTCATCTTCTAACTTTACTCTCTCAATAATTCTACTTCGTTTTTCAAAAATCTGATTTTTTAATCTCAAATCTTTATTCAAAATTATTTCACTAATCACACTAACTAATATTAACACTAACTAATCATTACCCAAAAATAATCAGAGGGTAATTTAGGTATTATAATAAATATCTAGATAAGGGGTGACCTAGATTTACTTCTAATATCTTACCCAAAATAAAAGAATGGTCCCCCAAAAAAAGGATGGTCCCAAAAAATGGTTCTTTGAAATTGATAATTTTTTTTTGGGGGAAATGGACCCAGCGAAAAATATTTATTCTCAAGACCACAAAGTCATAGCCTCGATGGGCTTGGGTTCTTACACACATTCTTGAGGTCACGATTGACCGCGTCTCGATTCTCGTTTTAGTCGAGTCGGTTTTAAAACCAACAGTATGTTTATTTTTCACCTAATTGAATACTCCCTCCGTTCCACTTTAGATGATATTTTAGGAATTTTTTTTGTGTTCCAAAATAGATGAAGGTTTAGCTATTTTAGGGGTTGCAATTGGAGCATTTTTATCGCATTACATCGTCCATACAACTTACAAATTTCAAAGAAGTGTCTTTTAATGAAGATAGATCCAAAAACCAAGCTTCTGGGGTCACAAAAGGCATTTTATGATCCAAAACCAAGCTTGAAGTGATCAAGAGAAGTAACCTTATCCGAAGGGCCTCTGCAGCTCTGCTTAGAAGCATCCATCTCTCCTCGAGGCATTCCTAATTATACTCAGAGAAACAATCCTCCGTCGAACCAATATTACTAGCACCATTCAAAAAAAAAAAAAAATCCTCATGTTTCCCCATAATTTTGGATGACCAACTAAACTCTTATTTTGGCTTTCTCGAAACTTCTATGGATGGAGTTTTCGCTGAGGAGCGATTTCTCATGACACGTGCATTGGTGATGGGATGCGGTTTGGAATTGAAACAAATTGAAAATATATGAAATTAAATGATAAAATCAACTAAAATAGTTTCTTCCACCCTTTGAATAAAGGAAGAACCTAAAAAAAATGGAGATTCTTCTCCTACAACTTATAGTTTCTCCTTAGTATGAATTGGAAACTACAGGTAACTACAGGTAACTAAGAGACAACAATTAGGTTTGAAAGAAGAGATAACCCTTTTCACACAAATATTCATGAACCAAACGAAAGTTTATCCTCTTTCCAATCGTATCTCTTATAATTTATACTACTACCAAGGATATATTTGGTATTTTGGAAATATTATAGAATTGGGTCACAATAGGTATCTTAATGTTGATTGGCAACATCCACAATGCATTATCTTCCCTTCTTTGAACAAGTTCGTCCTCGAATTCTTCAATGCGTATTCGTATTCGTGTTTGAACTTCTTCCTCGCTTGAAAGCAATTCTTTCTCTCGGTTTTCTCATTTTAATTACTCACAAAATTGAACATTTCTTTGGAACATTTTAAAAAGAATGTTAGCTTTCGAACTTGCGCCCATATCAACAATTTGATCTCCTAATTTGGTAATCCCTTCTCCGTTGATTGCATCAATTGTTCCAGGTTTCTCAATTCTGTCAGATTCTTTCTCTCCTGACAATACCTTCAAAACTTATGAAGTAGCACTAACTTGAGCTTGTCTGACCTTTTAGATGCCCAACTAGTATTTTTTTTTCTTGAACAGTTCTTGGTTTCATGCCCATACACCAAACAAGTTTCACATTTAGGTGACCTCTAATTATACTCAACATGGATATCAAAGAAATTTTACCATCTATTAATTATGGAATTGTCTTTGGGTTGTCAAAATCCATATCAATTTCAATGCATCCTAGCAAAAGATAATCTAGTTTTCCTAATCGTGGACTAATCTTCTAACAAGGGCTTACCCAAATAACTTGCAATCAAGCTCAGACCATCAGAATCCCACATATGGAGAGGGACCCATAAATCTGAACCTAAATAGGTACAAATTTGATGTCGGCAACAAAATTTTCAATTAGATGAGTCCAAGGTATAATGGCGAACAAACTTTTACATATGTAGAATGAACATGTTTCCCTTTCTATCTTCTTCATCTGAAAACTCAAGTATAAAAGAACATTTCTGTATAACTTAATATTGACCTCTTTCTTAAGCTTCCAGAGTTTGGTCACAAAGAACTAGAACCACATGGAATGAAAGTCTTTGCCTACAAAATATCCTAAAACCAAAGCTTTATATCACACCTTTTGAGTAGTTTTTAGTATGAGAATCAACTACTTTACTCCTCCATTAACCTCTAATGGAGGAGTAAATTTTATTGTTGGTTGAGGGGTAACAACTCTTGGCATTGGAAACAAATTTCTATTCATTAGGATTTGAGTTTCCCCCAATTGCACTCTTCAAAGAACTAACCTAAACTAAAGCGAGAGGGGTTAATTTTTAGTGAAGATCACTACAATTGGCATCGAAAGCGCTTCCTAGGTCCTTGGAAATTTTTTTATGGCGGAGCTTGAAGAAGCTACACTATTGCACTCGAAGGCTTGAAGAAAAAAAGGTAAAACAAGAGCATAATTAGAAAAATTTGTTGTCTCAGATCGGTTTCATTACGAAGAGAATCAATCTCCAACCTGAGAGCGCAATCTTAAGAAGTTTTCCCGAGCTCGTGGACAAGACAAGGAAGAGGTTGATATTGATACTTTACATTAAGGGTACTACATCAATTCCTAAACAATCATCCGTAACCAACATTGGATGAAATTGGTGAAGAAGAGAAAGAAGAATCTTCCTATTTTGGGTTAATTCCTTCTTATTTCTTTGAAGAAAAAGATGATTCAGACATCGATTTGACTTTTCAATTTCATGATCTCGCAAAGTCAGAAATATGATTTTGTTAAGAAGAATTTCACAAATTGAGAGAGGAGGGTTTCGAACGGGTAATATTAACCGTAACTCACCGTAATATTAATGGCTAATTGTTTTTCCGGTATTATGAATACTTCTCGTAGCTTATTCAATCGTGGAAAAGACAAATTAAAGTTTGATTACAATTGGGGTTTCCTTGTTGACGAACCAAGAGCTAACCGAACATATGCATAATTGTAGAAGATTTTATTTCAGTGGGGTTATAGATCATCTAATCTTAGAGTTGTGGCATGGGTTACTTAATAACTCGGAAACTCTATATGTGGAATCATTGGGGTTTTGTGTTGAAGCAAATAATGAAAATGATCTGTCACAGGTTCTTTTCGAAAAGAGTTATATGTTTAATCTGGTTTCTTTCATTTAGTATATTTTCTAATAATATCCAGACAATATTGCATCTCTATTCATGTATCTTCAAGATCCGGATTATGAATATATGGTGTTTGACCGTGGAAAGGAGTTTCAAAGATATGCGGAGATATTATTGCTTTGCAATGGTACATTTTATCAAGATACAATGGGTTATGTGTTTACCAAGAGAGTACAACAAGTGATTCTAGCAAGTTGTTTCATGAAATATGGCTGCAAGTTAATGTTCTCTCGTACTTCAGTTCGAGACTTCATGTCGTAAAGGAATATGAATCTAGCAATGCACAACTGCTGGTCGATTACATACCTACTCTTCATAACTGGAGTCTTAATGGTGATAATGGTTTTGTGCTTCTTCAACAGCAGATTCATGGGAAACCTACATCTTCCTTGCATTGCATCTTTGAGTTTACTGCCACTCGTGAAGCTGTTGAAGTTTGTTATAAGCTCTTACGGATCAAGAGGGGGTGTAAAGGACCTAATCTGTGAAATAAGAGTGAATATCCAGGAGATTCCCTAAAAGCTAGGTGGTGGGAAGAATTGCTTAAAGATGTTGCTAGTATTCTTAATCGCTTAGAAGATACATTTCGCTTGTGTTCCCGTGGTTACTCAAATGGGCATTCTTATTAAAACTGTTGGAGCCTTGTATGTTGGACAATTCTGAAGTAAGCTATGAATACTCTTTTCATTTTAGTTAAGGCTCGACATTACCTTCCTGTTTACAATTGATTGTTGAGTCTATTATCACAAAACAAGAAATGTTATAGAAGAGTGGAATTCTGTGCTCTAAAAGTGGAACTTTATCATTGGAGGTGGGGATTCAAGAATACACCCACGACTAGTGATTGGGTTATTTCTGATGGTTTAAGTAGTGAAAAAAGATGGTACGAGTTTCTCAGTCACGTGCTAATAAGAGCTATTGGTGACGAGGGTTGGAATACTTACCGGGTATTTTATTTTCTATATTCGACAAGTTTGGAACCAACCAAAGATCTCCGTATTTAGTAACATAAGACTACAAGGGAAGGGAGTGGATAACAACTCTTCATTACTAACAACAAATGCATTGCGAAATTCTTGGTACACTTTTTTCGCTTTCACCTTCTAATTATTAAAAGGCATATCACCAGGGATGTTATGCACGAGTTTGAAGTGGTCGATGCCGCTCTTTGAACCGAATAATCATGGCAATATATCACAAGCTCAGTTTGAAGTGGTCGATGCCGTCTTTGAACTTAATAATCATGGCCATATATTACAAGCTCGCTGGAGGTAATAATGTTTGAGAAGGGCGAGTAATTCCGGGTCCCCGTAATTCATAGCTTTCATTGTGTTACCCTTGTAAATCTCCAGCAACATCTATCTATTGTATTACTTTTACCTAAGGAGCATAGGAAGGAATTGGTTCTTGCAGGTTCAGTAATGGAAACACTAACCAATGACAAGATATTAGAAGAAAGTGAGATTCTTTACTGAGCTGAGACCAGGACAACAATTATTAAACATAGGTTGGGGATCATCTAAGTACAACAAGACAACTTGTGTATTGTAGAGAAATGGATAAATGGCAGCACAATCTGGGTCCTGTGGGAGTGTTTGTGACGTTCTTCATCTTGTTGGTAGCTGAGTATTTTCTTGAGAATGTTCGTCAACTTCTGACGCAGCTGAAGCTCCCTGCCATTAATGGCACAATAATGGACATGAAAATGGAGGCTGTCAAGTCCACTCTGTCAGCAAGTGCAATTATCTCAAGAGGAAGTAGTACCAGAAACATAAGTTGGATCACAGTCATCCCCAGCATCTCTCATTGTCGCAGTACACCTTATTACCTGTCGCATGTTCTGTTCAACCGTAGTTGTTCTCGGTGGGTGTAAAGGAGTCGATGTCGAGCTATTAAGTCCCACCAAGACGTGAGGATGAAGATAATACCGGGCTTGCTTATCAAATTTGAGGGATGAGTTCAGCCTATAATGTTCATAAGCCAGCAGAATAGCAGTGTGTCTCTTCAACCGAACACACTCTATTCTCCATCCTTGAGGACAAGGATGATTTGGAGGGTCAGGGTATTTGTCATGTCCCTTTGGTGGTTGTTATCTTGTTAGAGGGTGCCTTAATATTAGTTAGTGACCGTGTGT
Organism: Papaver armeniacum; assembly: GCA_023531295.1. Classification (NCBI taxonomy): domain Eukaryota; kingdom Viridiplantae; phylum Streptophyta; class Magnoliopsida; order Ranunculales; family Papaveraceae; genus Papaver; species Papaver armeniacum. Next base: position 13,617 of record JAJJWW010006349.1, on the reverse strand, counting down.
GTGTCGCACATGTCTTGGAGTTGTGTCATGTTTAGTGTTCTGTAATTTCCCTTTGAGATTAGTGAATAAAATTATTGTTTGTTGTTCATCCCTCTTTGAGGTTTATCCTTCATTTTCACAAGTGTAGATCCCGTGGATTTGAGTCTCGATTATCCATTTGTAGCGTAGATCACTACAATTATGATGAGAAACCGATCGCATGAGATAGCGAAAAATAGATAAATCGTAAAAACCAATGCAGAATAAGAGGAGACCTCCGATAAGAAGCCCGAATTTTGTCGAAAAACTGGGTCCGACGATGATTAGTGGAAATTATATGCGTTTTATCCCCGCTTTGGTCCTTATCAGGTTTAATGAAGGTGTTGATATTGTTATTGATCGCTTTCTCTGTGGCCGGGTTGGGAGGATTGGATTCATGTCTATCACCATACTGCATGCCAATTCATACAATTCTTGTTTATGCAACCTTGAAATTATGAAGCACCAATGTATTTCCCTATTCTTGATGCTCTTTGTCCCATCAAGCTGGGTCTTGGTCGAGACGGGTATGGAGTTGGACCGTAAGCATTTTTGTATTTCCAATCAATGAACCAAACAAGCCAACCAATCATTATGTGGACGTTCCAATAACGTGGATAATCCCAACAAGCACGAGCTACACCACATGCTCCGGCAGATCGCCCGTCAAACAACTTCCTTAAATACTCGAAGTCGACCCGCCGAGTTATCCAGGGGACTCAAGTCAAACTCGGCAAAAGAATGTTGGGCATGCACGAACGAAGTAGCTTAAACAATCTTTGAAAAAGTGGTGAAATTGAGTCACTAGAGAGGTTCTCTATGAACTTTTACATTTTTATTGGTGTTTGAAACAATGGGTTGGGATGGAATTAAAACTTAGATGTTTGCACATTCTCACTTTGTGCTTGAATGGTTTATGTTTATTATGAATGAATACGTTTGGATATTTGTGGTTAGTATTCTGTTGAATGGGATCATGAGCTCTCAAAGCTTTGGGGGTGTGGGGGTTAAATCTATGTTGATTGAGAATGGAGAAAATAGAGAAGCTTAGGGGAGTAATTTTGGGATGGTGATAATTTGATTTGTGGTGGTTTTGGATCACAGGAGATTTGGTTTGGTTTTGATAAATCATAGTAAACGTGAGAGATTTGTGTTCGTATAAGAAATTTGTTGAGAGTGGGTGAGATAAATGGGTATAAGATAGTGATACTTACTTGATTGTTCATGTGTCATAGATGGTTTCCTGTGATTTAGAGATTTTCCTGGGCATGTGGATACATGATGTTGTAGATCACAGCTTACAACATGTATAATAGCATTCAAACCATCTGAATTCTGCTTTGTAAAAGCCTTTTCTTCGCCTGAATAATCCACTAAGCGTTTAAACTCAATTTCGAACCTCCTATTTTCGGACGATTATATTCATGGACGACTAACAACCAAGTATTAAAGTCTCGTGATTGAAGAAAAGATCTCATAGCAGACTTCCACCATAGATAGTTTGTTCCGTCAAATCTTGGCGATACGTTAACTGATATCGATTCATAGGAACTCAAATTCATTTCTTATAGGTTGGATCGCACCAAACACATATTGTTAGATATTTTCGTGTTTGCCTCGATAGACGCATTTATGTGTTTATTTTGATCTCAATTGTATATATTGTTAATGCTCGATTTTGTACTTATTTGGCTTTTTATATCTTTGTAGGTGTTTTTTGGAGAAATAAGCTTTTGCGAAAAATCGGCTCAAAAAGTGGTATTTGCGCCGCGAGAGAAAATTACTAAAGGCATCCGTGAGGACGTGTTAAAGGCACCCCATAAGTACGTTGGAAGCACCCCCCAGCAAAATGTTATTGGCACCCGAAAAGTTTACTAAAAGCACCCGTAGGACAAACGCTAAAGGGACCCGACAGTGTATAAGGGGTAACAAAATTATTAAGGGGCACCCAAATTGATATTCGCACCCCATCATTGGTTAAGGGGCAACCTTCATCCTCCTCATTTGAATATAAAATCCGCGGAAAATATGTTCTTCACACAGGCGAGATTAGGGTTCGGATTTTTGGGGTTTTGGGAGAGATTCAATCGCGATTTCTTTTGGGATTATCATGTTAGGACTAGACAGGATTAGTAATAGCTTTGAACCGAGAAAATTGGGATGAATCATCTATTCTCGATAAACAAGGGAAGTGAAGATATTATCGGTTTTTTTCCTGGAACAGATTTGGCAGAGACTCACTTGGAGTTTTTCATGGACCAAGACTTGGTTGGTCCTGATAGATCGAAACAGGGCCGGCAACTATGATACAATTGATAAAATAGGAGTCCTCGATAAAACAGATGAGAGGAGATATTCCGGGAAATGCTTTGTTTATTCTTGGAAGTTATGAATAAAATATCTCCATGTATATTTGTTTCCATCTTACAAAGGATTTGGGAAGCGATGAGAATTCCGAGTCGCGTAAATAAAATGGCAAGAAGAAATCCTGATGGTTGATTTTCCGTGATGAAGAAGATAAGATTTCGAAGATTTTGAGAGTTATAATCGGCCATGTGGTGTATATAATAGGGGGTAGGATTCACAACAAAGGTATCAAAAGTTTGGGAGAGGTTATCGAGTAGTTGGGTGAAGTTTAGAACCTCGCAGCGAGAAAGAAGAAGTTACTACCGCCGCAAGGGAGGAAAAACACGAAGAACATTGTATCGATAAAGTCAATCGCAAGCAGTTTTATATTCACCTACAAAACACAAGTATCAATGTTTATTTAGTTACAAAAGCCTTTCTCAAGGATCGTTGTTTTATTCTTTTTGATTCTTTTCACCTTTGTAAACACCTTTTGAGCAATGAATTTATATTTTGAGCGTGTTTCCAACAAGATGAGCTAATTCCTTGTAACCAAGGCAATGGATGAAACTATTTATGCATGATTGATGGGTAACTATTTTATTTTCTCTAGTTTTATTATATAATTCACTTAATCACTACTTTTGCAGAGTTTTAAATTGTTTGCATGATTTTCCTAATTATTTGTCATTGAATTTGATAGGTTGTACTTTGTTAAATCTAATGATAATCTATGCTTAAGGTTTACAAGTAATATTTGAGAATCTGTCTAATTTTAATGAGTTAAGATAAAAGAGGACTTAAAAGTTGATTAGAGTTTTGAAATCTTTATCATTCAATCATGAGTAGTAGTGGAATCCAGGTCTTGGTTATTTATAAGCACCCCGATATAACTTTCAATTTAGTTTTCGTTATTTTTAGCATTAACAATTATTCTCAAAACCAAAATCTCTATAAGTCTCAACGAACCTTTTTCTTACCACCGTAAAAATTATATCACCTCGCCGATACCAATTGAAAAGATGAGGGTACCCAAATACACCACAATCTTTTATTTATCCACCTATAATTCCTCTTACTTTTGAAGTTATCGTCTATGGACAAAGTCGATACAATACAACAAATCGGTATTCACACGTTGTGTGATTGTGTATGGATACGAGATCGAGACAATATGACAACCAAAGTGTGATACTTTATAATAGGTTCTTGACTTAACCAAACTCTATAGGATCACTATCAAGGAAAACCTGCAAATACAAAAACCCCGGGACCTAGTCCAATTGAATACTCTCGACTTAAGCTGCTATACAAAATCTAAACCAAATTCGTATAGTTGAGACCAATCAACTACCCCCTAGTTCACTTAGTTCCCTCGGTACCCATGCGCTCCGACTTCAATGAGTGCAAGATCGGAACAATTCCTTTGGATCGTATTCCAAACAAAGAAGGAACAACAAATGCATTTAGTAACAACTCTTTCGATTCTTTCAAGATAAACATATCTCAAGTCATACGCAAAGGCTCTTCCATTTAATCTAATAAACTCCTTTGCATGGTTAGATCAATCTATCCAATAACTACAAAAGTATGATGTTGCATTCACGAAGTAGAGTAATTTATAAATAAAAGATGTGTCTCAAGCGTGGGGTTTGGGGTAACATATGATGTGGGAATAAAGTGCATTTAGGATATTTGTTTGAGTAGTGACCTCAAACAATTTTCATGTTTAATGATTTTTTCTTTTTTGTTGATTTCTAAAAATAGGTTTGTAGCAGCAAAAGTTGACACGATTTGAAGAGTAAAATGGTGAAACATACTAAAAAAATTGTTGATAAATAAGGGTTTGTAGTATTGTTGTGTGTTATCAGGTTCTTGAATCAATTGTATCTGTTGTATGCATGGGAAACTCTTTCTTATTATTTTTGTGTAATCCATGATTGTCCAACACTAAATTTTTTTCATCTCATCAGCCTGCACTCTTAACACGTTCATTCCAGTCTTTCATGGCACATTTATAGTGGTAAGCTTTTCTAAACTTTTCTGATTTTGTGGTGACAAAAATTGATCTATATATCATGTTATATAACAATGTATGTATATAGGTTGTTATAGTGTACATGTGGGCATTAGTGGTCAAGTACATGAGAAGGTACAACATTGATTACTCTACCCTTTTGGGGATTGATGACGATCATCATCGTCGTTTACACTAGGTATAATTATCATTTTATTATTATTCAATGGATAAATTTATTATATAATAGCCACCAATTTATTATCAATATAAATTCGATATCATTTGTCAGTTCTTGGGTGGGCTTACTCTATGGCTGTTTTCAGAATCAAAATCTTCTTATCAAGGTTCGTAGGTAAATACAGCCGGGCATGTCCTTTCATTGCCGAATCAAAAATCAAGTCTACAAAAATCGATTATGGTCATGTTTGGTAGAATAGTAATAAAACACACTTTTGGGGATGAGAAGCTCCCGATTTACGTATCCTGGTAAATCCGTGGGTTTCGCTTAGTGAAAGAGGTGATATATCTTTCAAAAAAATGTTGCACACCAACGAAAACGTGACACTGGGTTTCAAAACCACAAATCATCTCTCTTCATTCTTCTCTCGGAATATCTCTCCCTCTCCTTCTTTCTTCCCTTTTCGTCATCGGTCCTGCTTCTTTCTCGCTCGCACATGAAGGTAATGTCGATCTCAGGAAATTTCATTACCCAAAACCATGTTTATACAAAGTATGATGAAGACGTACGTGACGATGAATGTAACTGGATCTACATTTGATTTTTTTTTTTTTTTTTTTTTTTTTTTTTTTTTTTGTTAAAGAAAAGAAGAGTATTATTAAAAGAAAAATTAAAGTTTTACAAGAAACTTGTTGGTAGTTAAGTAAGCAAAACCCATGTAAGAAAACTTTTTTTGTTTGTTTATATATGTGTTTTTTTTTTAGTTAAGTAATTCTATTACGATGATTTTCAAGTTTAATTTAACTTCGATCATCTATCTATCATGTTACTCATCATTTGCATCACTATTGAATTAATTTTTAGTGTAGTACTTTTCGAATCGATGAGTTTATAAATTAGCTATCTATTGGATTCCACGTAAGCAAAACCCTAATTTTCATTAGCGCAGATCCCAAAAGATATGTAGCTTTGCTTGTCTCAAAAGTTCATTTGCGAGAAAGGCTCTAGCGACCCACCTTACTTAATATAAAAGCATCGAGAGAAAGAGAGAGAAAATGGTGTGAAGAAGAAAAAACCGACGGGAGTAGTATTGTTTCTTCTCTCTTCTTTCGTCTCTCGATTCTCTTAATTTCGTTGCTTTTTCGTATTGACAATGAAGGTATGTGACAAAGTGATGATGAAGAGTAGGACTTGGGATATGGATCTGCTTTAATGATTATTTCGAACTTAATAATCCTTTTTTTTTCTAGGTTTTGATGATTTTGAATCTTTAGGTTTTGATTATTACTTAGATCTTGTCGGATTATCGCTCACCAACATAATTTATGTAGTTGCTTTTACTTTGTGTAGTACAGTTTTATATTTAGGGATTTTTGCTTTTTTTTTTTGAATTTTGATGATGATAATCTTAGTTCAATTTTGAACTAATCTTCATATTATCAATTGGATTTTTTGGAATAGTTCTTAAACAATCCAAATTAGTCATCAATCACTGTTCATGTTTAGAGATTTTCCTTTTTGTTGATTTCTAAACTTTATAGTAGTACTAGAGAACCAATGAGGTTTCGTACTTTAGGTTAGGGTTTTGGGGATATAAGTTGTATTCATAGAAGTAGGTAATTGATAAATAGAAGATGGATCTCAAGGTGGGATTTGGGGTAACATATGATGTGGGAACAATGTATTTTGATCTTTGTTTGAGTAGTGATCTCAAAAAATTTCATGTTTAAGGATTTTTCCTTTTTTATGATTTCTAAAATAGGTTTGTAGCAAGAAAAGTTAACACCGATTTCAATAGTAAAATGGTGACACATGCTAAAAAAACAAATGTTGATAAATGAGTTTTTATTTTGTTTGTTTATATATGTGTTTGTTTTAGTTATGTAATTCTCTTATGATGATTTAAAAGTTTAATTTAACTTCGATCATCTTTCTATCATGTTACTCATCATTTGCATCACTATTGAATTAAGTTTTAGTGTAGTACTTTTTCTAATTTCATTTGTTGGGATATTTGTTGTTTGTTTTTGCTAGAAATATTTAAATAGGGTTTGTGGTATGGTTAAAGGATATTTTCCTTTTTGTTGTTTTACCGATGTAAACTCAGATAGTAGTAGGAAAAGATAATACCGATTTTGACAGAAAACAAAAGGTTCTAAAATTCATCATTCGTTGTATGGTCATCTAACATCACAAATTCATGTTATGTATTTTCTTATTAACTTGTGTAGTACAATTTTTTGTATTTGTTTTTTTTATTTATTATTATTTGATTACGATGAGTTGTTAAATTTTCTACTAACATTCCTATCATCACGAATTTATGAAAGTTGTCAAACAAGCAACGCCATCGTGTGTGATAATGTTCATTTCTAGGGACTTTTGCTTTTTTTTGTTCTAGAATATAATAAAGCAAAAGGATCTGACGACCTTTTAAGCTTAAGGTTTTGGCCATGAAAGTGAATCCATAGAATGATTGTGGGGTAATAGAAGATGTGTTTGTGTTCTGTAATCTGTGGGGTTGACTGATATTTGGGGTAAGTTGGGGTGATTAAAATGATACTCATTATGTGATGGTGATGATGAAGACTACTTGGGGATATGGATCTGTTTTAACCTTTAACTAATAAGTTTATGATGATTTTATGATCTTAATAATCCATATTTTTCTTTTGAAGAGATGACCCTTCTTTTTACCGATTTCTCCATTGAAATAAAATAGTCTTCTTTCTGACAGGAAGAAGATATATATATATAAGATGGGATAAAATCAAGGAATAATTTGGTTTATGGAAACCGAAACTATTTTTCCCAAAAATAAAAGATATCTATTATTTTTCATAGACATGAACAACTTGCCCGATTTAGATTTTTGTTAGAGGGAGAGCAAAAGTGATCCGAGGAGAGCGAAAATCGTTCGGCTCGCTAACTAGGACGATTATATAATTTTGTATGACTCAAACCAAACTATCCTTAACAACACCATTGTCTTGACACACTCGCAACTCGTACACATTTGCTATCTCAACCAGGATCCTAACCACAACTCTGTTGTCGTCCATCTCTCATATCCGTACCTCAATTACTTCCTCTACAGCAGCATTCGTACTACTACAACAAAACACAATTCAATTAACAATAACTATGGTACAAAGATCTTGCAAAGAAAAGAAAAGAAGAAGAAGAAAATCAAAGTTTTATAATTAACTAATATTAAAGTCTAATTAGCTGAAACTAAACCTAATTTGACAACCTTGCGCCATTAATCAAAGAGAAAGAGTTGAACCTGAGTAAGGTGGAATTGTTTTAACCAGTAGCCTCAACCACTGCATATAATATTAGATTATTAGTAGTAAACAACCCAAAATAGAATTGGAGGGACAAATTGAGAAAGAGATTTATAGTGAGAGGTGTAGGTACTTCGGGACGAGAACCTAAGTTGAGAAACTTACGAAAATATATGAGAGTGACGCTGGATATTGGAGATGTAAATACCCATAACCACTGCCATTTCGTTTTCTCCATTTTCATTAGACACTTTCCCTCGTTGCATTTGCATTATTTTTCCCCTATTTTCAACAAAATGATCGCAGGATCTAAACAAATTTATTAGGGATTTATTTTTTTCTGAAAGGAGATTTGAAATTGATATCAAGGCATCCAGGATATGCTATAGCCTATTAGGGTAATTTGTGCTTTTGTTATAGTTGATTCACACTATTGTCGACTATGGGAAAGTGTCTAATGGTCATCAATTGGATCAAGAATTAAAGAACTTTCAAATTTTATGTTGATTCCGATTAGGAGATAGGGTTATTTTGGTCTGAAATTTTTTTAAACTTGACTCATCGGTTGAATCGTCCGAGTTAGCGAGTTGACTACGATTTTCCTCTCCTCGGATCACTTTTTGCTCTCCCTCTAACAAAAATCCATATTTATGCTTCCTCACAATCATAATTTTGGGCAACAAATGAGGATGCATATTTCAACACAGTCAGTGTGTGTTGAGGTGAGAATTAATCTCACCATAGTTAACTAAGACATCCTTAGGATGGCTTATAAACATAATAGACTGTGTTTCCTTTTGATCTTTCTTTCTCCTGTAATTGCAAGAGTTTGCAACTTCCTTTTGAGATCCTATAAACTTACCAGCCTTCAAAAACCCTATCCCCTTGTGAAGTGCCTTGATAAATTTATTTCCAAGGAAAATTGCAGTGTGGCTATTTCTTCCACATGAAGAACTTGTCATATTATCAGAAAAACTAGTTTCTGATTCTTTTGGTTTTACACCCAATTTTTCTTGTTCAAATTTTACCTTCACAGTTTTATCTCGAGTGGGAATTTCAAAAGGTTTTCAAGTACCAGGCTTAACATTTTATTTTCCTTAATTCCCAACTCAAGACCCTTTTGAAGTTGGTTAGACTCACAGATTCATCATCATAGAGTTGGCAAGAAGTGCATTACAATCAAATATTTCTTCATTGGATTCTTCCTCCGGAATATCATCAAGAGTGGAGATATACGCCTTGTTGCACTTCTGAGTTCTTATGTTGGGACAATGTTTTGCCATATGTCCGAATCTACGACACTTGAAGCATTGTACTTCATCATTACCCTTTTTATGGCAAATGATAATGTATCAGGAACACGTTTATGAATAGATAAGATGTCCTTAATTCGTTGCGCTAGAAGCACAATAGTTGAGTCAAGCTCTTTTTCAACAGGTACCTTGTCCTCTTTGCAACGTTTCTCGCCTTTGATTCTTCATTTCTCTATCAAAGATCTTTAACTTTCCTACAAGAGAGCTTCGAGAAAGAATAGAAATATCATTTGCTTCTCAGGTATAGCCTATCAAAGGTATAGCCTTTCCAAGAAAAAAATGCATTAACAATCTTAGACAGTTTAGAGTTAAACTCCTCGAAAGTACCGTTATCATCCATTTTGAGGTGTTCCCATTCAAATGAAAGGGAAAGAAGTCTAGTTTCTTTTTCAGAATCATCTCCCTCGAATACAGTCTCAAGAATATCACATGCTTCTTTAGAAGTCCTACAAGTCAGCGCATGGTGTAAAAGATCATGACTAACTGCATGTATGATGGCATTCAAACCTTCGACTCGCTTTGTAAGAATCCTTTTTCATGAGTATAAAACGCTAAACGTTTGAACTCGTTTCCGAATAATCCATCGGTTGTTGATATCCATCTTAGATTAATAACCAAGTATTAAAATCTCGGGATTGAAGAAAATATTTCATAGCAGATTTCGATAATGGATAGTTTATCCTATTAAATCTTGGTGGTACGTTAACCTAATCACTCATTAGATTTATTTTCTTATAGGTTGATCGCACCAAACACAGTTGTTAGATCTTTTCGTGTTTGCCTCGCTCCGATACTAACGAGAAAATATGAGGGTACCCAAATATACCTCAATCTAAAACTTTTCCACCTATAATCCGTTTCTCCGAAAGTGATTGTCTATGGACCGAGTCGAGACAATACAACTAATCGTTCACACTTCGTGTGATCGTCCTATGGATACGAGATCGAGACAATACAACAACGAAGTATGTTTACTTGATAAAGGGTCTGGACTTAACCAAACACAAAAGGACTACTATCGAGTAAATAGGAATTAACGCTTGTGTATTTTACTTATAATTATAATAAAAACAATTATAATGACTAAATAGAAAAGTAAAAGACACAACAAGATTTTGTTAACGAGGAAAACCGCAAATATAGAAAACCTCGGACCTTGTCTATAATTGAATACTCTTAGGATTAAGCCGCTATACAAAATCAAACCAACTTCGTATAGTTGAGACCAAGCAACTAAACCTATAGTTCACCTAGTTCCGTCTGTATTCCCATGCCTCCAACTTGTAATAAGTCACGTACTTGGAACAATTCCTTTGGTTCGTATTCCAAACATTAAAGGAACAAAAAAAATGTTTGGTAACAACCAAGTGATATGATTTCGACAAAAGGCTCTTATGTTTATCCCAATAAACTCCTTTTTCAGGTCCTTAGATCTATCTAATAACAACTACCAAAGTAATTGTCAAGATTTTTCAATCAATACTTTGAATCACAAAGAATTGTATTGATGCCGATATACTCAACTAATCAATCCAATCTACCACAAGGATAAATCGATTATAGTTGGATCCTCTTTAGCCGAAACAAGTGCACACCAAAGATTATGAACCCAAATCAAATCTTCTTCGTCTTCAAATCTTCTTAGATCTTCAATAAACACTCGCATTTAATCAACTTGAATCTCCCGTGATCAATCATGCACATAACGGAGTCTTTTAACAATGGATTGTCACAAGACGCCTTTAGATCTACAAATGCTTTAAAGATCCTCATTTAAAACTTCGATCTAGTTTTAGTGAATCTTATATCGGCTAGAAGATTCTCAAGCATAAACAAACTAGGTGCAATCAAAGTTCAACAACCATTAGTCAATCAAATCAATCAAAACTAATAATAAACCGCAATTATCTAGTTTCCCCCACCAACGATACTAATAGAGCTTCTCAATCCCAAAGAAGTCTTTAAACCAAGCTACCGTAAGAGATTTCGCCTAATTAGGTTACTTTCCTCTCCGAATAGGCGGCTCCACTAGTAACGACACAACTAGGTAGTTTTGCTGGCTCGAGGATTATTTTGCTCGAAATGCAAACTTTGATATTTATGTACTCAAGGAAGTTTGGACACCAAGGAATTTCAAACCGAAAATATTCTCAGGATATGCAATATATTTCAAATTCGGTTTTCATAAAAACGGAAATGCTTTGTCCAAACATTAACCGAAAATATCTTAGAAAAATCTCCAACTAGTAAATGCACATTACTAATTTTCATTTTCCAAAATAAAAATTAAAAACCTTAATTAAAAGATTCTCAATTTATTTTCCGATCCTGGATTTTTCCTTTAGTTATTAAGTAATATCTTTGAACAATTAAGATAAGCGTTACAACACATGTTCAAAGTATGTTGACATCTTAACTTAGTAAATCATTTTTCATATTTAATGTATTGGAATTGATTTGCCACAATTCCAAACAAGTTTAGAATTGGTTCATCTGGCTTCCAAGAACTATGTGATTGCTTAAGAACACTCAATCACCAAACATGGGTTTCACGGTTCTACCAAAACAAGTTTCGGTTCTACCTACATTTGGGTACTGGAATTAGTCACACTAGCTTTCCAAAATTCAGTTGATTAGGTACTAGGATCGGCTGCCACATATATATGGTATCTAACTTGTATTTGTTTCACATGTCCATAGGATCGGTTCCTAATATCTAAAAACGTGCTGCACATGTTCATAGGATCAGTCTCAATATCTAAAACTTGTTGCACTCATATAAGGATTATTCTCTCTTGTGATCGCTTTCACCTCTTATTATAATCTGCCTCCTTGCCTAGAGTTGGTCATACCAATTACAACAAATCGATCATACAATCTCGATGATTACTTAAGATCGGTTTCACTAATAAAAGTCATACCAATACAAAAGTCCAGCCTTGTGAATAGTTTTACCAAGAACATAAACAAGTCATGAGCGGTTATACTAATCACACATATTGGTAGTTCAAAAGATATGCTATGAATAACAATACCAATAAGCCTAGTGATTTCCCTTTCGATTCACGAAACAATTTCATGAATTTAATTCCTTTAAACGAATGTAAAACATTGTTTCCTAGGATGAAATCTTCATCTCATACCCACACATAATCACAATAGCATTCAAACGATTATGTCGATGTCTTATTGTTTGAGGGTGAAAACCGTTTCGCGATTTTGTAATTTTGGGTGTGTGTGGGTGAGAAATAAATCTAAACCCCGAACAATGTACCGCACGGAGTAATTTTGATTCGAGAGATCAATTTGTACAATCCCGGCCTAAACCAAGAAATGGTCGCTCCAGCCTTGCTTGGCCACAAAGTGAAGGAGAAGGGTTGGTCTTAGGGAGGGAAGTGAAGAAAGTGTCTGCACTGTAATAGTTGATTCTCGAAGTGTGGGCGTTTGTGACTTGTATCGAAAGTTGAACTGGCTAGTCGGATGAAAAAGTTATCGATGATTTCAATGTCAGTATTGTTCTCCCGACCAAAACTCTTGTTTGGTGGAAATAGGTGAAGCCTATTTATACAAGTCATAGTAAAACGCACCCTGGTCTCGTAGAAGTGGAAACGATTGAGTGGTGGAAGAAAAGAGTAACGGTAAATCAAGGACGTTATGCTTCCATGATGAGGGAAGTGAATTCGTGTAACCGCCAACTATTACGCCTCCATGATTAAGGAAATGAATTATTTACACCGTTACTTTTTACCACCACTAATTATCCCACTTCATGACACTTTCTTGTAATCTGGCGTAGACAGATGCCGCACGCTATAAACCGCCACACCAATACCCCGATGAGCATCCCCCCTTTATGGCATATTTTGATGTCTTTGAGTGTTTTCAGAGAAAACATGTAGCATTTTGCTACGTGTGTCAAGTTAAAATCGAGAGGCTTGCCGCAGGTAAATAACATGTGATGCTAGGCTCGTTTTGGCTAGTCGTCTAAAACTTGTCATGAGATTACCGGTTTGGTGGCGAACTTCGATGCCCGAGATCGCATCTTAAGAATAAGGGTATCCGTTGATTGTGGCTACCTTGTGTTGGCGCCGATAATGGCGTTAAAGGGCATTGCGGCATGACTTGTGCATGCCAAAGGCACGATGGTGGTGGCGCCCGGCGAGCCATGGTAGTTGGGTTTAGGCGTTGGTCTCTTAAGAGTTGCCACAAGTCCATCACAAGCGGTAGCGACCTTGTATGGATGAGATTGCATCTCATGAAGAAGGATGGCCATTGATTAGGCCACATCTTGTCAGTATAGCGAAGTGGCGTCGCCCACATGCTAATGGCATGCTGGCGAAGCCATGGCATAGCTGCCATGCCTAAGTGATGTTGCGGTATGGCCAAATCTAAAATTGGCTCCGTGGGCAAAGTTAGGGTTTAAGGCCGTGGAAGAATTCGTCGTGGAAGAATTAG
>JAJJWW010006348.1:0-30722 GCA_023531295.1 Papaver armeniacum | reverse complement strand
CTCCTAGTTGGGTACTTCACATACTTCCCCGACAAAATTGAATTGACAATGAGTGAATAATTACCAAGTCTTTACATATAATAAAAATCTATTCAATTTTATGCATTTTATCAGTAGACTAAATAAGAATTACAGAGTTTTTAGTTGGTAGCCTAGCTGAAATTCCCAAATCCCCAATTTAGAAAATTAGGGTTTATGAAGAAAACTCAAAATTCAAAATTAAAACAAATTTAGGCTTTATCAAGAAAACAAATTTAGGGCTTAACAAGAAAACTCAAAATTCTTAAATTTTGTAGGTTTATGAAGAAACCCATATTACCACAAAGAAATCTAGGTTTATCAGCTAAAAATCAAAATTCGTAAAATTAGAGTTTTTGAATCGAGTTGATAATCCTAAAAATAGTAAAACGAGAAGGGTATTTTACCGGGTGATGTTTGTAAACATCTTGATGGCGAAAAATATCACCGATTATCTTCACGCATTCATAACCGATGTGAAGAACTCTAAACTCGTATTTCTGTTTTACAAATTTAGCAGCATCTATCTCAATAGGAAAAGATATTGAAGAAATCCTAAGAAACGGATCGATCCAGATCGGGTTCATGGATTCCATCATCTTCTCCATTTCTTCAGTAGAAGAAGCTATCAAACAAAGAAAATACAAGAAATGAGGAAATGGATGTTTTCGTATTTGTGTTAGGTTTTCTTTGGTTACGATCCAACGTGGCTACATTTTTTTAGAGATTTGTCCATCGCAGCCCACACGTGCAAATCCCACGACTCGTGGTAATTAGGTAACTTAACATTCCGACAAACGTCTGAGTAGTGACATAACTCGGCAGTTACATGTCTAGTGACCGTTTTGTTAATACTTTGTAACAGTGGGATCGATTTGTAAACCGGAATAGTAAAGTGTGACCGTTTTTGTAAATACCCTTTTTAAAAAGAAGTAGAATTATTGAGAGAGTAAAGTTAGAGAAGATGAAGAAGTAAAACATGGATTTTACCAACCACAACCGGAGGAAGAGTATTTGGGTACCTGTGCATGCTTCAAACTTAGATAATGTTGGTTGAATTGATCCAAAATTTCAAAAAAAAAATGTGAATTTATTGAGTATATTTAGCTTGTTCGCCACCTTTGTGAAGAACATGTAACCGAACTCATCCTCAAAGTGTAGTTCGGTTACTTTATCTAAACACGCAGGTTACCGAACTCTCCAATAATTGAGTTTTTGAAGTTCGGGTTAACGGACATGTTACCGAACTTTGTAAATAGATACCTTGTTATGTCTGTCATTAAAATGTAACCGAACTTTTGGGTCTATAAGTTTGGTTAGTTTGCAACCAATAGCTAACCAAACTTATGTAAAATCATATTGCACATTAGTGTACAAAGTTCGGTTTTTTCGCAAACTTCATACCAACCAATATCTAACCAAACTACACACAATTACTTAAGGTCTCGCTTTGTCAAGGTTTTTGCAACAAACCCGAACATAGTGGGACAAGTTCGTTTAAATTGAAACTCAACATAGTGGGCAAAATAGCATAGTCTCGGTTACATTGGATTTTTTTTTTTTTTTTTTGGTAATATTGGTAAAGTTCGGTTAGAAAATAGTTTTAGCTTTCTTTATTGCTAACCAACCGAACATAGTGGGTAAAGTTCTGCTAAATTAAAAATCAACATAGTGGGAAAATAACACAGTTCAAGTTACATTTGATTATTTTTTTGGGTATTATTGGTAAAGTTCTGCTAGAAAATAGTTTTAGCTTATTTGTAACCAAACCGAACTTTTGAGTTCGGTTAAGAAAAATTAATTCGTGATAACCGAAGTGTTCTTTCGTGTTCTTGGTTTCGTAATGTCTTGCTAGCAAACTAGTTTTTTTAAGCTATTCTCAACCGAACATGCCATCAGAACTTCCATTTAAACCATATTTTGATGACTATCGCTTCAAAATTTCAATCAAAACGAATTAGAAGTAATGGGTTTGTGGAAAATACTTATGGATAGGTTTGTTTATAAAAGATTGATTAATCGACGATGAAAATTCAATGAATCGACCAGGCTAAAAATTTGATGATTTTGATTAGATTTGTATATGATCAGGGTTGAAGATCATAAATTGATGAAGAAGAGAAGAAGAAAAATTATAGAATAGAGGAAGAAGAAGTTGTAGATTAGTTATAATTTTAATTAGGTAATAGAATAAATATGTTAATGATTTAAATTAAGTTATATATATAGAGGTGGTGGTGGTGGTTGGTGGTGGTAGTCGGAGGTGGTGGTGGTTGGCGGCGGTGGTGGTTATTAGAGTGTTTTAAATTAAATTAGGCTAAGGGCAGGTTAGTCATTTCCACATTTTAGGACAGCCCTTATAACTATAGGGAAGGTGGCCTAATAAGACCATGGTCCCCTCAAAAAAACCATGGTCCCCAAAAAATGGTTCTTTTTTAGGGGTGCAAAAATGGAAAATTGGGCTTAAATGTTAAAAAGAAAAGGGAAAATTAGGCTAAGGCCCAACCCATGGATAATCCATAATATGAGGCCCTTAATTAAAAGAAGTTTAAATCTAGGCCCCAAATTATTAAAAGTCGTTGATACCCTTATGCATATTGTCAAGCCCATAATTAAATAAAATTTAAATTTAGGCCCAAAATTATTAAAATATAAAATAATGTGATGATGTTCAAACCACCTCCGACCACCACAGCCACCTCTTACCACCACCGCCACAAACCACCTCCGACCACCACCACCAGCCACCTCCGACCAACCACCTCCGACCACCACTGCCACCTCCGACCACCACCACCAGCCACCATCAAACCACCACCCGCCACCTCCGACCACCACCGCCGCCGTCAGCCACCGCCACCAGCTACCTCCGACCACCACTTCCACAGACAACCCCTGCCAACCACCTCCCGCCACCACCGCCAACTACCACCAACATATGGCACGTGTATCCGTGGTTACACATGCATATGAAATGTGTAACACAAAGTTACACTTGTATATAGATGTGTGCTCAGTAGTTACAAATGTGTACGTAGAAGTTACACATGCGTATGGCATGTGTAACTACAAGTTACACATGCATATATGTGTACTTATTAGTTATACAACAAAACTACACATTGAAAATACATATATTACTTTAATATTTCTTTTACAATAGTTTGTTTGTTTATCAGTAATAGTAATTGCTTGTTATTCACAACAAACGAGTCAAAAAACTAGATATGTAAAACGAAATCCTCGAAATATGCCGCTACATCTTAGAAATAAAACACGATATCCTACAATAGAAATGTTCTCTTCCCTTCTTGTCTTCCTCGATTCCAATGCTTGGATATCTGAAAGAAAATAAACACCCATGGGATTAGGTTGGGATGAAGAAAAAAAAAAAACAGAATTTGTAGAGCATATGCCATGTAACAAACTTAAAGTAATCAGAAAAAAAAGAAAAAACTAAGAAGAGAGATGTGTAATCAGAAATTACACATGCATATGGCATGTAACTTGTGTAACAGTAAGTTACACATGCATGTAACTTGTGTAACAGTAAGTTACACATGCATTCGACTAGTGTAATAATAATTCAATCACAAAAACCAAGTTACATATTCAATCGCATATGTAAGTAAAAGTTACGCGCATCTAATTAGCATGTGTAACTAGAAATTACACATCTGTTTTGCTTGTGTAACTAGAAATTACACATTTATTTAGCTTGTGTAACTAGAAATTACACATCTATTTACCTAACATCTAGGTTAAACAATTTAAACAAGAATGGAAATGCACAAAAAAAATAAATGAAAGCAACTAGTTCATTTCAAAAAAAAAATGAAAGCAACTAAGCTAAGTGTCCGCAGTGTATCGACCTTGAAAAGATAAAATACTATATCATGATAATTGCCAACGTTCAACCCTTACATGTCCTTTATCCAAGCAAGTTTGGAATTTCATAATCCTTTTCTCAACCTCGACAACACAACAAGCAGTGTCCTTTGAAGGCGATCCATCCTTCCTCTACCTTCAGCTCGTTTGTCCTAAAAAGATATTAGATAAAATGAGAAAATGCATACCACACCTATAATGCAATGATAGCAGTCCAAACCAATTACTTCCTCTCATCCGAATGAAAACAATAGACTTGACAAAGGTAAAAAGCATGTGTCAGATTAAAAGATAGCCATGATGCATAAAAAAAAACTACTAAGAATAACTTATATTAATTTCTATAGCACAATAACCAGTTTAAGGGCTCCTTAGCATTTTTGGTCATATTCCTCATGATTCTGCATTGTACCTTTGGTAAACAATGATACACATACGGTACCACACTTGAAGTGCCGTTTTGTTACTAGTACACAAAAAGAAAAAGAAAAAAAAAGGGAAAATAGATAAATAAGCAACTAAGTCAAGCATGGTGAAACAATGTACGTTAGCACATAGCCCTCAAAGATTGCTTCATCATTAAGTTCGAACAAAACTAATCATGACATCCACTTAGCATGTGTAACTCGTAGTTACACATCCAATTAGCAAGTAACTAGCAACACACATATAATCGACATGTGTAACTCGAGTTATACATCCAATTAGCAAGTGTAACTAGCAAAGTTACACATATAATCGACATGTGTAACTAGTATCCTGTGACTTTCTAAATAATGTTTCAGATTATAAAAACACAAGTTATGATATGTATCAAATATCAAACCGATTCTTACTAGGGGGAAATAGAAACTAGTAATAGTTAGAACCACTGGGGTGGTATGTCAAGGCATGTCAAGATCCGGGCCAGCAAACCTTTCTATGGACCTTGTGACATATAATGAGTTCTCCAGTCAATATTGAGTTTCTAACGAGATTCTCATGCATTTATTGAACAAATTCTCATATATATGCGGGGTTAGTTTTGGTACTTTAGTTCTTTTTTTTATATAAAGCATACAACAGTACACACACATATTCACATGTAAAGTTGAAACATACAAAATCTTATTCATTTGTATATATATATAAAGCATAAGCATGAGCTCGAGCTCGATCTTTAACCGTGCTCTGTTAATAACATAAGAAAAACGAATTATGATATTTCAAGTGACTAAACTAGTAGCATATATTTTTTTATTAAGAAGCAACAACTACGGCAAACTACATCACAACCGAACATACCAAACCATGCAAATTAACAAAATGACTAAACTAGTTGTTTTCTATCTCAATGTATATCTAAGTTGTCTGTTTTGCAATATCCAAACTAGTTGTTTAAATTGATAAGAATTACAAGAAAGGAGACAAACAATCATATAAATTGTATTTTGCAATATCTACCTACCAAACTAGTTGTTAAAATTGATAAAAATTGCCAAGGAAGGAGACAAACAATCATACCAATTGGTAAGAATTACCAAAGATGCAGAAGTCATAATCCTGTATATGTTGGGATCTCAACCAAGTAACTGTCCATAATATTCTCCACCTGCAGGAAGTCAATGTTCCCAATCATCTTTATCAAAATTTGTGCAGTTTCATCACACACAGAGAATAACAGCTGATCTTCTTTGTCACAACATTTGCTTCAGCAACATTCCATAATCATCAATTGAATTTCTGGTACAGGAACTTTGAGAACTCATTCTGAAAAATCCAAGAAAGTTTTTACTTTATCAGTTATCGAAAATCATAGGCTAAAACCTTATTTCTTCATAGAAATTACAGGAACAAACAAGATTCAATAATTCCAATAAAGCTATAACAATCATTTTGGAATAATGGAAGTTCCGTTAGAGCGAAACATGAAAGTAACTCAAACGCGAAAAAATTAAAGGGGTAATAAAGATTAAGATGTACCGATTAATAATTTGAATTTAGATTTACAATCAGAAAACGAATTGAAAGATCAATCAAATCAATCACAAACTCTACAAATTATTTGTGATTTTTTTTTATCTCAGATCAAGATAAAGATGAGATGATTAATTATAAATCCGACTCTAATTACAAATCGAATTAAAAACTTGATCGTAAATAATTGTTCTTATAGGTTTTTGAAACCATAAATTGATTTTCCAAAACAAAATTAAAACTGAATCAAAAGGCAAATATAGTTTAGGAGGAAAACTTATCTGATTTGTTAGATTTTTTGATGAAAATAATCTGAAATTGTTGAGATTCGATATTAATCTTCCAATTTTCTTCTCCGATTTTATTTTCTTTGTTTTTTTCTTTGATTCATATCTTCGTTTCTACAGAGTCATGGGGAGAAACGAAACCTAATGAAAATGAAATCTAATGAAATTAAAAGAACCGTGAAGAAGAGGAAAGAAGAAATTTATGGGATGAAACAATAACTAGTTATAGAATACAGAGAATCGATTGTAACTGATAGGGAAGAAAGAAAACCCTAAGAGAATCGTTGCAACTCTGATCTAAAATTCAATCTAAAACCAAAAATGATTGATTGATTTCGTTCTTCCTGTAATAAGTAAACTTCATCGGGAGATCGATGGAGCGAGAATCATTTTCTTTCTCTCTCGCATTCATTTTCTTACTGGTTTGATGAAAGAACCCTAATTTCTTCAGTAAAGAGACGAGAGAGAAGTGAGAGAAAGTGAAAAATGAAAATGAATCGGAAATGAAACATATAGCCTATTTCATTAGGTATATATAGTAAAGGGTATTTTTGGTATTACGAATTTCCCCCAAACCCTAAACTTTATTACCAAACCCTGAAATCTAAAGTTCTGGACCTAGAAATATTAAAAAGTGAAAGTATGGAGTTGATAGGGGAGAATCCATTTAGTGGGGCTTCTATATATTGAACCCATATAGTAGGGGGTTCTAGTATTTTTCACAAAAGAAAATCTAGTTGGGCTTAAAAAAATTCTAGTTGGGCTTGAAATGGGCTTTGGGAATCAGCTGGACTGGGGTGCAAGTGCACCCACTTGCAATGGGCTGCCTCCGCCCCTGGCTTAAGCACCTTAATATTCCAGCAGTTTCCTACACGTCATGTAATTTTCATTACCACATTTTTGTCCATAGCTTTCACGTCCGGAAAAAAGGAAACATTTTAGACAGTTCTATGGTTTTTACTGATTGTGAAAAATGGGGAAAACTGTACCAAGTCTGCACTTGAACAAGTTCTAGCCAGAGGGAGTAGTAACCTGGGCACGGTTGATTCATGTGCGAGTTATTTACTGTGCAATTCTCCAATTGAAATCTTGTGGCAAGTCCCCCCCAGCTTTGTTTCGGTTTTCATCATGTAACACGTCCGGCCAGCTAGATGGAGCACATTCTAGGCAGTGGACTTGAGGGTACGTTTCCGCAGCTATGAGAGTCCTCGAGCTGCGTCTACTTGCGCGGTGGTGCTGGTGCATTCACCTCATCTTTACCCACTCAAATTGCTTCATGTGCCTCGTACTATGTTCCCTGCATTTAATGCTGAGTGGATGGTCGCAGCACGCGCATAATTCTGACAACCGACACAACTCTTCTTTGCAAGTTGCAACTAGTCAAGTCTTTGACCATCCATCTTTTTTCCTCGTGATTGGGGTAATTTGACGTGAAATAGATCTGGTGCATCAGAAATATACACTGACCGCGGATTCGGGTTCACGGTCTGTCCCGCAAGACACATTGGGTGGTTCCCACCCTGACCATCATGTTCTCTCGTGCGGTAATGTATAACCACTATTTCAAGCCTGAGCATCAATTCATGCTTTACGCACTTCATTTTTCGACCACTATTTCACGCCTGAGTATCAATTCGTGGGTAAAGCATTTTTGGTCGACGCATGACGTTCAAAACTCATGTCTGTACTGATTGAAGAAAAAACTCATGCATAATTGATCACGTAACCAATTAATGATATGCAATATTATGAGTAACAGTTTTGTTACAGTATAAATAAATGAAGGTTTTGTTGAATGATGGGTTACAACTGAAAAATTCAAGAAAACAGATGATATAGATAATGTTGCTGTAATGGTGTCACTTAACAAATAAAAAAAAGAGATTACAAAGAGCATGGGACATTGGAGAAAACCAAAAGGCATTTGGAGCCACAAGAATCAATTCCTCTTTGGATGTTGTGGATATTCAACAACTTTTTCTCACAGTTAACAAAGTATGTTTAAGCATGGCAATAGCAAAATTTGACATGAGGCATTCTCTTCCTAAATTGAAACAAGTTAAATGAGTAAGAATTTCCCAGGAAAAAAAAATTAAAAAAAATTAAAGAATATTTTTAAATGTTAACTTTATACAATAAACTAGGGCTTAACCCGTGCCAAAACGGCACCGGAAATATTGTCTTCCGGTATTTTGATTTGTTTCATAAGGAAAAAACAACTATTTCATAATGCAATAGTTTAGTATTCTGTACCATCCGAAACCATTGATTTTTACATACTCCATCCTCAAATATTCAACAAAAAGTTGACACCCCAACAATTTTAAAACCTGGCTAAATTCAGCCTACGCCACTTAATTGGGGCCTATAGATTACTTCATCTACCTTATACACAATGATAAGGGGTGTCTAAATTTAAAGCAAACTACCAAAATTACCCTCTAAAAAATATTAATATTATTAAATTACCCCCATCAACTCTTAATAATAAACCTAAAACTAAAATCGCCATTTCAATCTCATAAACCGATTCTTCATCTCTTCTACTCCCTCTTTTTCATTTTTTTGAAACCAAAAATCGACGATTATCAACGATCCAAAATCGATTAATCGTTTTTCTTCTTCTATAAAATGTCGAAACCATCAACAAGAATGAAGTATGCTACCAATAGGAATTATTCTAGTGAAAACAATCCCGGAATTGTTAAAGTGATTCGAAAGAAAACAAAGGAAGTGCTCGAGGAATCTGAAGCCTCTCGAATCGCACAAGAGGAGGAAATGGGTCGAATCAGGTACTTTTATATCAACCCAATCCTCTAAACTAGGTTTTAGTAACATGCAATCGCTTAGAAATCAAAATTTTTGAAATCAAAATTTTCTGGGTTTTACATAATCGGATTATGTTAGTGTAAAAGTAAACCGATTCTGTTTAGAAACAGTTTATGTTCTTGCTCACATAAACCGATTGTTCTGCATGTGAATAAGAATCGGAGAACATTAGTGTATAAGTAGCCCGATTCAGTTATTGGTAGGGATAACTATTTTTTGGTAACTTTTTTCGTTAGAATCGGATTACATATGTGTTCACAAAAAACGATTGTGTAGCCTTTGAATTCTTATATGGTTAGTCAATAATCGGACTTTATATGTATATAGAATCGGTTTACATTAGCACTTAAAAAATCCGATTGGTGGTTTTATTATGTTAGGAATCGGACTTTATATATGTATCGTGTATACCGATTGTGTACCTTGACTTGGAAAAAATGCATTCGATTCCATTGTTGTTTGTCGCCTAACTCCGTATTCTACAGGCCAAACAAGGGAAACCAATAAAAGCAAGCTGAAAAGAAATATAAGAGGAAACATGACCTTCCTTCTCCTAAGGCTTTGATACCTCGTCAAATAGACGGTCAAAATTTGAATGCTTCCCACCGAAGGGCCAAGGGGAGTAAAGCCAAAGGGATCAAGATCAATGACCCACCACCTCCAACAAGAAGAACCAACACATGAAGAATATGATTCTGATACACCTACTGAACAAGAAGGTGGTGAGGAGGAGATGAATGTAGAAGAAACTGGTGGCAAGGAAGGTGATGAAGAAGAAAGTCGTGGAAAGAAAGGTGTTGAAGAAGAAAGTCGTGGCAAGAAAGGTGTTGAAGAAGAAAGTGATGAGAGTGAAAGTGATGAAGAAGAAGGTGAGGAAGAAAGTGATGAAGAAGAAAGTGAGAAGCAAGTTGATGAAGAGATGGGAGAATTTCAAGAACAAGTTCAAGGAGGAGACGCTCAAGAACAAGGTAAGACAAATGGTAAGAAGAAATATGGTCCAAAGAATAAGAAAGGTGACCACATGCCCGACCCACTGAAGATGTTTCCTCGCGGCCCTAAGGATCGCGTTTACGGGTTACCAGGTGATGGAGGATAGATGTTATGGGGGTACAAAGATAGTTGAGCCGCCGTCGTTTTCCATACCATAGTAAGTACCTAAACCTTATGCTATGTAACATAAAAATTATTATCCGTGTAGTGTTTTGATTGTTGTCCATTGGGTTTGTTTTGTTTTATAGGATCACAAGGATGTCGTTCGTCTTATGAAGCCAGGAACGTCAGTGAGTATGATGAGGAAATGACCAATGCAAGGAATAGAATCAACCGCTGGAGAAGTTCAGGAAGTAATCGATCTAGTCATTCTACGGGGTTGATACCTGCGGTCGATAATTTGGACCTTGGTTACGACAAAACTCTTTGTTCCACCTTTATCGAGAGATATTATGGGGAAACAAATACTTTGCATCTTCCGTTTGGCGAAATGACGATAACTCCAAATGATGCGAAGTTCATTACCGGGCTAAGCATAGAAGGTAAAGTCGTGAAGCACGTTAATTACGTGCAAGAGCTTGACTGGGACAAGATTTATGCGTTCACCAGGGATGTGTTCCAATGGGATGAGGAGAGGACCAAGTCAGAGATGCTAGTAGGCAAGTCAAAGCAGAGGATATTCCATCTATCGAGACTGAGAGACAACTTTATGGGAACAAAAAAGCTTCGTTCTGAGGGAAATGTGTTGACCAGGTAACGTATCATCGCCACGGCCAATGCGTATGTCCTCTACGTCTTGGGAAGTGTTATCTTCCCCGACGTTTCCGGTGCCCATGTGAGCGCCAACTTTATCCAGATGTTGCAACCATTTGACAAGATTCATGAATACTCTTGGAGCACTGCCATACTTTCACACTCGTTGAACTAGTTGAGAAAGGCTTCTAGGGATCGAAGGAACCAAATCGGAGGGAATATGGCTTTTCTACAGGCGTGGATATATGTGCACTTCCCAATATTTGTTGAAAGGGCTTTTAAGAACAAAGAATGGTACCACCAGTATTATGGAGACAAGTACATCTACGATAAGCCGAAGAACCAAAAGAAGGGTTATCTGAAGTTGAGACGCCGCTTAGACAACTTGACAACAAAAGATGTTGTCTTTGATCCTTACAAGGAGGAATTGGCTAAAGGAAACGGAAAAGGAAAGAAGGTTGGGTGCAGAGAGCAAAGTGATTATTTTGGGCCTTTGTTTCACCCAAGAGGATATGTAATGTACAACCCGACGATATTCGCAAGACAATGCGGTTACGTACAAAAAACCCAAAGGAGCACAAGATGTTCAAAATCAATGAGAAAAAAAAACCAAATCATATGATAATGATATTGACATTGTTCACAAGCCTTTACCATCATGTGATTATTGGGAAGACAGGGCGTTTCACGGTTATCCTTTGGATGGTCCATCTCGAACAGATGATGATGCAATTCCGGGTTACATGCCGTGGTACCTCAATATTTCGCATACTCGAGTGATACGACTAGATGAGAGGCCCAAGATAGAGGACAAAGATAAGGCTCTCGAATGCCTGGTGTGTATTGTTACTCAATTATGGTTTTGTTAATGTTATTAGCGCTTTTTGTTAAATGTTTGTTATTTAAAATGGAAACATAGAAGCCGAGTCGGGTACTTGATAACCCAAGCAAAGCTACAAATCAGGGAAGGGAAAATTTTTAAGGCCAATGAAAAGCTGGTTGATGAATTGAATAGTCTCGAAGATGTAGAAGCTGGTGCAAAGTTTGGGGAGCTGGAGGAGGAGGAGGAGGATGAGCCAAAGAAGAAGAGGAAGAGAGCCCCCCCCCCCCCCCCCCCCCCAAAAAAAAGATGTCTGAAGGTCCATCGAGCAGCGCCCAACCTCAGCAAATGAGGACGCGGTGGACGTGGTGGTGGTGGTGATTTTTATGAATGAATGGTTATATTCATGTTTATGTCTTTAACTATGGATAATTATGGAGTCAAAACTTATGTCTTGTCTTAAACTTATTGTCGAATTATGTTTGGTTATATTCCTAGTTTATGAATGACTTAATCGCTTTCTTTTGAAAATTGTTCGTGTTTGTCCAAGACGTGATAAAATAACCAACTATAATATGTGTGCAAAAAAACCTGGCGTCTTTAGGGGCGACCCCAAAAGAATTAGGGGCGACACAAAACGACAAAAATTGTCATAATCGGTAGGTTATTTCACAATCGGTAGGTTATTTTCGGGGCGTTTTTTTTTAATCCCAAACTACCCTTTACAATCGGTAGATAACTATACAATCGGTAGTTAATCAACAATCGGGAGTAAATTTGGTTTGTATAACTTCCGAATATAAAGTAAATCCTTTATCTTTTTGAATTTTGACTATCCTATAATCGGTAGTCAAAATAGTTATCTTGACTCCCGATTAAAGTAGACCTTTGGCAAATATCCTACCCATAATCGTCAGGGAATTTAGGTTATTTAACTCCCGAATATAGAGTAGCCCCAAAATGAGATTTTGCGAAAATCCTTTTTTTTAGAATTTTGGTTGAGCCTATAATCGGTAAGAAAGGAAGAGTTATCATGACTTCCCGATTATACAAAGGGCTCTGTTTACAAATATCCTACCATAATCGGTAGTCAAAATAGTTCATATAACTACCGAATATAGAGTAGCCCCAAAATCGATTTTGCAAAAATCCTTTTTTTTTTGAAATTTTGCTGAGCCTATAATCGGTAGTAAATGAAGTTATCCTAACTTCCGATTATCCTTGCTCTCTTTGCAAATATTCAACCATATTCTAGTAGTCAAAATAGTTCATATAACTACCGAATATAGAGTAGCCCCAAAATCGATTTTGCAAAAATCCTTTTTTTTTTTTTGGAATTTTGGTTGAGCCTATAATCGGTAAGAAAGGAAGAGTTATCATGACTTCCGATTATACAAAGGGCTCTCTTGCAAATATCCAACCATATTCGATAGTCAAGATAGTTCATATAACTACCGAATATAGAGTAGCCCCAAATTCAGATTTTGCAAAAATCCTACTGAAATTCAATTTTCTCGTAGAGCCGGGAGGGGCTACGCCCCCCCCGGACCCCCCCAGACCCCCTGTATAGCGTACCGGCATTGTATTCATGTCCGCACCGAGCTTTTTCAACTGCATTGGTTGAGCCTATAATCGGTAATAAATGAAGGTATCCTGACTTCCGAATATAGAGTTGCCCCAAAATGAGATTTTGCAAAAATCCTCTATTTTTCTAATTTGGTTGAGCCTATAATCGGTAGTCAAAATAGTTCGTATAACTACCGAATATAGAGTTGTCCCAAAAAATGAAATTTTGCACCCGTAGCTAAAAAAAACCTAAACTACCGATTATGAAGGGGTATACAAGTATTTTCAAACTATTTTGTCTTTTGTGTCGCCCCTAATTCTTTCGGGGTCGCCCCTAAAGACGCCAGGCAAAAAAATGCAGGACACTGGCATTTTTTCAGTCAGAATCGGTTTACATGTAACTATATGTAATCCGATTCTGAAAGTTTCCCAGAGGTTCAGATTCAGAATCGGTTTACATGTACATATATGTAATCTGATTGTCATGAAGAAAAGTCCTAGAACTTTTGTTGCTTGGAATCGGTTTACATGTACATACTTGTAATCCGATTACTATGAAGAAAAGTCCTGTAACTTTTGTTGTCATAAATCGATTTACAAGTACATATATGTAATCCGATTTTTGTGAAGAAAAGTCATGTACCTTTTTTTCCAAGGAATCGGATTACATGTACATATATGTAATCAGATTCTTGTGAAGAAAAGTTCTGTAACTTTTTTTTGCCAAGAATCGGATTACGAGTGCAATACAAAAGCCCGATTGATGAGAGCCACAATTTTTATGATTTTGTAAGGACACAATCGGTCTATGTGGTCATCTCTAAAATCCTATTATGTGATTTGAATTAAAAAAAATAGCCGTTGAGACTTCATCTATATAAGGAAAACCTCTTTGAGCCACTCCCACATCACACACTTAACCTAGAAACGGAATGGGAACCGTATGAAGATTTGTGTCTCGTTAAATCGTTTGCTAATACGTTCCGTGAACTTCCGAATGAAATCTATTCAATGTTTTGGAAGAGAGTTAAAGAGTTCTTTTACGGGCGTACCGGGAATCCCAATAACCGCAATTGGAGAGACTTGGCATTTCGATTCCAATATATTAAAGGTGCAATGCGAGAGTACGTAAAAGTTAGAAATATGGTGTACGACTATCATCCACGAGCTCCTCTTAGGGAAAAAGTGAGTAATGCGATCATATACCTATGTCAAAAGTTCACATACTAACATTTAAGAATTCATCGAATTTCAGCTGGAACGTTTCAACGGGCTATGGAGAATTCGTAATGGGGAAACTAAGTTCATTCACCACAAAGAATATACGACGTTGTACCGACGTGCTCGGAGGTTCATTGACGAGCATTGGATGTGTCAAATTCTAGAATTCCCATACTTGAATCCTATATATGTAGTGCGCTAATTTCCTAAACTATGTAATCAATATTTTGTTTCGAAAGTAAGGCATAAATCGGATTATAAGGACTTATGTAAACACCGATTCCCAAAATCGGTTTATGTGTGTATTAATTAAACTCCGATTCTGGTTTACATCGTCATTCGTATAAACTCAACCTGAATCGGTTTACAAAGGCACTAACATCAACCGATTCAGGGTAAAGTCTTTTGAAAAAATTTAAAATTTTTACAAGTGTTAATTATGCATTAATGAAAGTTAATTTCAGGATTAACTTGATTAAACATGATTTAATTATCCGAATTAGCACTAAATTAATAAAGGCATATTAGGCATTAACATAAATAGTGGATAAGGGGTTTCTAGTAACCCTATTTTGTCATGTAACTATAGGCCCCAATTAAGTGGTATAGGCCCAATTTAGCCAGGTTTTAAAACATCTCATATTGTTATATAAACTTAGTCACTTTCCCAATTTAATGAAAGAAGTAGCTGAAAGTAATTACTCTTTATTGAAACAATAATCACTCATTGAGTAAAAGGTACTCCCTCCGTCCCACCATTAGATGACCTACTTGGTGTAAGATTTTGTCTCATCATTAGGCCTCTTCCTATGCACATGCCAAAAAAAAATGGTGTTTGGCATGCCAGGTGGCATGCCAAACCATTTGGGCCACTATGGGGAAACCGCGAGCGATCGAATCCCCTAGCGAGCGATATTGACAATATCGCCAAATTCACTATATCGGCTTTGTCGATATAATCAATATCGCCACCGTTCGAGTTTCGCCGCTCTATAAATACCGCAACTATACTCCCACCTCTTCTAAACTCTTCTCAATTCTTCTTCCTAAAACCTTCAAAACCAATCGATTTTCTTTAAACTTTGTTCTCAAACGATTATCTTAAACGAGATATGGAGAGAAAAAAGAAACAAAAAAGGGAAAGCATCTACTAGTACCCCAGGCAGTGGAGTAAGTTTTGTTGTGGATACAAATTATGAGTTTAATAATGTTAGACTAGTAGCCGGTGAAGGTGTATTCTCTAATCACCTTTCTGATAATGGGGCGATGTAACGCCATACATCTAAGAGGTGGATGGACTGAGTTACGTAGAATTTTTGAATTACTTCCTGGTGCTGTTCAAGAGAGAGTGAGAAGATATCCTTGGCGACATCTATATCAAATACAACCTAGAAACCACAGGACTCAAGGTGTTCAAGTTATATTAGAACGATGGTGGAAGACTACAAACACGTTCTTTTTCAAGGACTTTGAATGCGATAAGTCACTTTTCTAGTTATTTAATTTTTAGATTATGTGTTTTGTTTCATAAAAATCAACAAATTCTAATTATGAATAATTATTGTTAATAGGAGTTACACCGATAGATTTATACATGTTAACCGGAATTCCATGCCAAGGGAACTTAATTCCATTTAATAGACTAAAGTGGGTATCGAAAGATAGATGGAAAGAAAGACTTCCTTTATACTCAAATGAATTAGGAGGAAATTCTACACATAGACAATTAAAAGCGTATGGGTTGAAGGTGTCCGGGTTGAAAAGTTTTTCCAAATAAGATGCCGTAAGAATGAATGAAAATAGGGAAGTTGGTAATCAATATTTGATCCCCGACCATTTTGAGGAGCTAGAACGTCCTGTTTGTATTGTGGACACTGGGCCAATGTCTCTGCTTCCAAATGCTAGCTCGTAGTGTTAATTGGGTTTCTCAAGCATTAGAAGATTTAGAGCAAGCACCAACATATGATTAAGGGACTGCGATTTTATCGAGATTTACATTGCCCTAAGTGATAATTCGACGTGTGATAAAGATAGTTTTAATGCTTTCCTGGGGAGTTCGAGGTAAGAACCAATCTTTTTCACATTATGTATTTATTTGTCATTTTTATATGGAAAAGTTATTAACTCGTTTAATGTTATTATTTTCAGATTGGTGGTATACATATTTCCGTGTTTCGGAACCTTGTCTTAAGAATTATACGAATGTATTTCCGATCATACGAAAGTATGATTCTCGAGAATTGGGAACCCGCATACATTGAAGATGGTCAACATATCTTGCTATTGTTCATAAGATTCAAGAAGTTGAGTAGAACAAGCCATAACCTTATCTCACGGCCATATGAAGCAAGACTGAGTTCCAAGAAGAACTAGGTCAGACAATGGTAGAGTTAAGCCTTAAAAGGATGGTGTTATACAGCCCTATTTCTGAGAAGGGTGTTTGGTATTATGGTGAAAGACACTTCTTCCTCATTGAAGGAGATCGGTGATAGCCGTCAACCCTTATCCCAAGACATGATGTTTCAAAGAGACGATTACTTCAAATTGATAAGAGAAGGTCATCATTGGCAAGAAGCTAATGCATTGATCCTGGAGCCGATGGACATAAAATGAGTACCTATCTTGGTTTAATACTATTTTCAAGCCAAATATTTCCATGCAACCGCAAAGTTTGGGTCTGATGGATTTCCCAGCTTTAGGTAGGTTGCCACTTGACAATGAATTTCTTCCTTACCAACCTCCACCGAGACGGGTGACGTATTTGCATATCCTTCTCAAAGTTCATCGTCATACATGCCACCATTTTCTTGGGAAGTAAAGACTATATCCAAAGACATCCGGAGAGATTGTTACTTATCCAATTGTTTCTAGTGCACCTACTCGGACTTATCCATACCTCGGGGTCAATGCTACAGAGTTGGAGTATCGACCCGATGTAACAATTATGATGCTCTTCTTCAGGATTTCGAATATGCACTTGGAACAGATGCAAAGATTGAGGGAAAGCATGATGTATGACATGAGTCTCAAGTGTTGGAGCCGGTAGAGGATTGAGTCCCGCTTTGGAGTCGGTGGAGGATTGAGTCCTAGTGGAAGTCAACAGACCTGTCCAAAGCCAAAGAAAAGTCGTCGAGGTCAGCAAAGTCGTGGAAGTCAGCAAGGTGGTGGAAGTCAGCAAAGTGGTGGAAGTCACAAAAGTGGTGGAAGAAGATTGAGACGTCGTCACATGGAGGAGGTACCGAAAGTTCAACTCCAAACATGGTGTTAGAAAGTCAAGCAAGACATGGTGTTGAAGAAAACATTGGCATGGATACAACTCCTACACGTATGTTTAGTCATTTGCCAACCGACATACCGACTCCAGGTGGTGGTGTGAACATGGAAGTAGTTAGGCAAACGAATCAGATACCCCAATTGCCTCAACCTCATCAAAGATTTCAACCATTCCAAAGAACAACATCAACCACACGCATTTCAAGATTTGTATAATATTCCCATACCCCGTACTCCCATTGCTTATCAAGGTTATGGTGATTCTCGATGAGACTCAACCACCAAGTCAGGCCTCAAACCTAAGACCTTAACTAGTTTGTTGAACAACTCTATGGATCCGTAAATGCAGTAATTGATCTTTGGTCCCGGAGGAAACTAGACAAGGAAATGAGTAGTTAAAATGTTTTCTTTTAGTTGAAATTTGAAATGTAATTTTGTTTTTTTTTAGATTAATGGAAACTATCTTTTAAATTAATATTCGTATTGAAACCGATTTACATTTCATTAAAAAATCACCTTGAGTAGGTAAGTAGAAATACGCTATCATGATCCATGTTATTTCCTCTCCGTAGTCAAATCCACTTCGGTTATGCACTATCCATGGTGAAATGAATTTGAAGTTGGGTTGGAATTGGTTGAAATCCTGTAGGGGGAAATATTAGCCGTTGGATGAAGATCCTGATGAGCGATTATCATAGTACGGAGCGATAGCTTGACTGTCGTCAAGTCGACCGAATGACCATCGAACGATCATTTGACCATCGAGCGACGAAGACTCTATCGCTCGGGAAACTCGTCGCGTATGCCTATATGCCAGAAATAACATATTGGCATATGAGTTTGGCAGTTTGGCATACCCATAGTGGGTGCATATATGCCAAATACCATGTTTTGGCATGTGCATAGGAAGAGGCCTTAGTTGACCTATTTCACTAATCAAGTGGATATCTCTTTTTTTTTTTTTTTAATAGGAAAGAACATACATTATCACTTAAACTAGAATTTAAACTACATATAAGGAGTATTTCATGAGATCTCCAAACTCGTGAGCGGAGACTCGATCCGCTAACCTCCTACTTGAGAGTCAGGCTCCTGGCCAAGGGGATATCTCTAAAACTACCCTTTTGATTGATTATCGGTATCATAAGAAATATGTATAATTTGATATTCATGTTTATACTCGTTATGTAGTGTTTTAAAATGATTTTCAACGGTACAAAATTTACGAAAATCTATGGTGTATTTTGAGAGATAAATGATTTCTAAATTTTACAAATTATTATCCAAAAGGGTATAGTTGTAAAAAATACTTAAAAACACTCATTTCATTTATGCCTTAATAATTGTGCAAACTTCAACTAGGTCATCTAATAGTGGGACGGAGGGAGTATAACGGAACGAAATAAAAGTAAGGGAAGATTTATAAATTTATTATTTTTTTTTTTTTTTGAAGAGATTTAGAATCTCAAAACTATAGATAACTAACACAGTTGCAAGAAATGTATTTGCGAGATGTTCCTTAATCAGAAATGTCAATTGCATCAGTCCAGTTCCTTTTTAGTACAGTAGATTTAGCTTAATATTACTAAAAAGTGCATGGCCGGTTGATTTATATAACTTACAAGACTACTTCCAGATCAATCCGGTTAGAGGGGTCGCGGGTAATAGGACAAAAAATGGTCATTACATGTTAATTTGAAGTGCCCCTTATAAAAAAAACTGAAAATGACCGATTAACCCTTGCATAGTTTAGTGTTGATAATCTAGTTTAGTGTTGATAATCAAATTTCACTTATATTTACTCTAAAACAAATCAAAATCATACTTTAGAGTTAAAAAAAAAAAAAAAAAAAAAAGTTTAGAGGTAAAAAAAAAGAAAAACTTTTGTGATATTTGTGAAACCCTAGATTTTGATTCACTCAACCAAAATGAGTGATTCCAGATACAAATTCGAGATGGGTGAATCTCTATATGATAGACAAAACAAATACTACATTCCTCTTGATGGAGATCCTGGATATGGAGTATTTGTTAGATGGTAGAGATGTTTTAACCCAAAGTCAAGTTCAATGTCTATCAATTGAAGAAATTAGCCAATAAATTGAAGAACCAGAGCCTGAAAATGACCAGTTATACTTCTAAATTAGTTCCCATTAGCTTTTTGTCGCTCAAAATTATCTAAAGTACGTAAAAAGTTCTAAAAAAATCAAAACTATTACATTTTCAAGAACTTACGGTTGAATTGTGTTTGACCAACCGTAACTCCGTGTTACTGGTTCAAATTATCGACACCGACCGTAATCGATTCAATTTGGGGAGAACCCAATCGAATACCGATTACTTTATTGGAAAGAAAATCCGATTTAACCGTAACCTAATTACTATTTTGAAACATGACAGCATATAGCAACCATAACAAATAACGGTTGGTAACTAATGAATCGAGACCAACCATAACTGACTTACGGTTGGTATTTCAACTAATTTTTGAACCCGATAAATTGCTAAGACACATAATGATATACGGTTGGTAATGTAGTTTGAGTTACAATTCGTAACTCAATTACTTCGTGATAAATGTGATGAAAATACAAACCGTAAAAAGTAAATTGAAACATGCGGAAGAATTACGGTTCGTAATTCAAGTATCGACACTAACCGTAAGTCTATTTACGGTTGCAAATAAAATTCGTAATTGAACATTTTTTTTTCAAAATTAAGAACTTACGGTTGGTATTTGAGTTAAAGGAACCGTAACGTCAACCCAAACTACAGTTATGGTTCATATTTAAGTTATTACCAACCGTAACTCACATGCAACACAGAAATTTCAATTTCAATTTTGTTCCAAAACCCTGATTTTTGATACAAAACTAACTTTAGTCTTCGTCAACCTTCTTCTTCGGCATCTCTAATATAGTTTTCAATCAACGATTATTAATTTTTCAAATTGCCGATTAATCGAGGACGATGAAAATTTCAGTTTTAATGGAGGAGGAGAAGAGAAGATGAAGATGAAAAAAAAATTGTTTTGATTTTTATGATTCATTAGGTTTAAAAATAGGGGAGGACAATTATGTCTTTTCAACCAAAAAAAATGGGTAAATTAGTCTATTTACACCCCCTATAAGACATCCTCTAACCAATTAGAGGGACATTATTACCACACTTGCGGCCCTATAACATGATTGTTCCCGATAATCTATATTTGACGTCTCCTTGAGGTTTTCGTTCTTTGGAAGTAGTAACTTGGCGAGAAAAATGCTGGGAACCTATAAAAAATTAACAATAATCAATCAAAACTATATTTTATCACGTGTGATATTTAGACAATTTTAAGTACTAAAGAATGACATCTTTGACCATCTGTCGGTATCCAAATTTTAAGTACTAAAGAATGACAATTTTAAGACTCCCTACTGTAGGGCTGTCAATGGATAAAAATCCATCGGATATTGGCAATACCGATAAGGTTAAGGTTAAGGGTTATCGGATATCCGGTATCCGATAATATCCGTCGGAATTCAAAAATTCCATATCGATAAGGTTAAGGATAAGCTATCGGATATCGGATATTATTCGATAATTTCCGTTATCTACTCATGATACAAAAAACTTCCAATAATTTCCGTTAATATTCAATAATTTCCGATAATTTCCTAAGTTAATATTCGATAATTTCCGAAATTTACTTAGAGAGACGTAATCAAATGGCTAAAGAGTAAACCTAAAGGGTATTAGGTATCGAAAATTTCCGAAAATTTTATGATATACTTATACACTAACGGTATCGGATATTAACCTAACGGAAACTCCTTAACCGGCACTCGTTATGTTAATAAACGGATATCCGTTACGTTAAGGTTATCGGATATCGGATAACCGTTATGTCGGATATTAACCTAACGAACCGATATTCGAAACGGGCTACCGGATATCGAATATCCATTGACAGCCCTACCCTACTGCCATCCGTTCCCTACCAAATATCAGTGGCTGCAGTGTATATATAGTAAACCCAGTCCATGAGAATATACTAACTGACATCAGCGAAACCTAACCTACCCAACAATAAAACATATTTGCGGCATACAAATTAACCAACCTGCCGAAGGAAGACTGTACGATTGTGCTAAATACTCATTATTAGCGTTAAGCCTGATTGTCGGCGGTGAAAAATGTCTACAAATGTTATCACCACGGACTAAAGTTTAATCCATTGAGAGACATCACGAAGAAGCCTTTTAGAAAAATTACACGCTGAAAGAAGAATTGTAGTATCGGCTCCTTATGATTCTTAAAGTAACATATGCATTCTGACCCCATTCATTTTATTATATTATTACTTCTATATAAGAGAAGATAAACAAGAACCAAGAACCAAGAAAGCATGAATCAGAAAATAAAAACAGCCTTTGTACTTCAATATATTTGATATCACCAATATTTGTCGAAGGATCACTGGCACAATGCAGTCAAATGAAATCAATATTCCAAAAAACTAGACATTTGGTGCAGCCCTGGCTTGAGCGATTTCTTAGCCCCGGCTGAAATCTGCACACACTTTATGGACCAATATAGAATAGGCTATGAAAACATGGACTTGGGTTGATTTGGGGGTGGCTTCAGCCTGGAGAAGCCTGGCTGTAGTTCCGCCCCAGAAAATAACACTTTTATCAATTGATTTTGATGAATAATTTGTCACCAAAAAAAATATACGAAGATACTATTATCCACAAAACTTAATTGTGAAACACCACTTCATAAGCATCAAAATTTAGCTGTAATGCTATTCCCCGCTCGTTTTAACGCTCTATTTGCAGCTCGATCCAAGGTGTCATTTCCAGCGTGTACAAAAGGCAAAAAAAAAAAAAAAAAAAAAAAACAGTTCACGTGATATGCTTATTTCAGCTGAAAAAAAGTAGAGAAGACTTTTTCCTTGTCTCTTCCATTTCTCCTCCTCCCTCTTCTGTCTTTCCCGTTTGGATGAAATCAAATGTTTTACAAAATTATAAAATCAGAAAAACTTCAACTTCATGTTATTGAAATTGAAATCGCGTAAATCATTACATAACTGTCGTTATTGGATTCCAGTACATAAGATAGATACATAAGCTCAAAAAGACACCTTAAGTCAGTGTAGCAAATAACGATCATTGGGTACAGTCCATGTAATTTAAGAAAAGAAGTTGTTGTTCTTTTTGTAATTGGGTTCAGATATTAATTATCAGATAAGATTTTAAGAAAAATTGTTAATAATCTGATCTTTGATTGTTAGGATATTTTGGTTTTGATTTTTGGATTTTGAGAGTAGAGATTGAAGGTTACATGAATTTCTTATTGAGGTTTGATTCTTGTGATTTTTGGTGAAATAGTTTGATTTTTTAGGTTGATGAATCTGCTGTTGTTGTTTTTTTTCAATGATCGAGGTGTTTGGTCGAGGCGGTGGTAGGGGAAGGAGAAAGAAAAGAAAGAAGTTGAAGAAATCAGACGGTGGTACTGATGTGCAGTTGTTATATTTTTTAGTCTAAATAGAACCCACAAAGATCAACACAATATGCTTAATCATCAAACAATCTCATTTCATCAGTTGGTTTCACCATAAAATTCAAGAACTCATTATTAAAGACATTTGGAGTCTTGGACCTTTCTGAATCTAGGTTTAGCCCTGTCCGATGCCATACAACCACTATGTAACCGAGCTTTTCAGTGAGCCGTCTCCCGAAACACTGCCCCGATGCCACCACGGCACTCCGGTGCACTGCAGTCCAGCTCCAGTGGCTTTTTCTTTCTATCCATAGCCATGAAGCCGCCCAGCTTAACCGCCATTGCCATGAGCCTTGCAACACCGCGCTACGGCCATGAGCACTCTGCAATTCCATCTACAGCCACTGATGTCACCCTCCTGGCAACACAGTACCCATCCGTTCAGCCACCTAACCCCGGCAATACCCATTCTCAAGGCCGCCGCGTTGCCCGAATTGCGCCTCCGAATATCGTCGAGCCCGCTGCAAATGTAGCTCGAGTGCCATTGCAATCTTCAAAGCCACTTCAACAGTATCAACACCATCCACCGAAGACACCCAATGACACTCGCGATGAGTCACCACCAAATGCAGCTTCCTTTCACCTACACGCCCAACGCCTTGAGATTCCTTTGTCTAGCCATCTCTGCAATTCACAATTATAGTGGCATCCACCGCAACATCACAAATAGCACCATCTCATAGATTCCCCAATACCGGCAACCACGACAAGATAAGTTCATGTTTCAGATCCATGTCAATTCAATTTCCACTTTTGTCGCTCATTCTTCGATTCGTAAATCAAAACCTTAACTCGCGATAGGTTCTCGACATCAATCGATTCTGTGAAATGTCTCAATCACCTGTGACAAACCCATTCCTTCTTTGCGTTCTCGGATTCGAAAATCGCCATAAGCCCTCGAATCACTCTCCCATGATAATCGATATCTCTTACTCGCTAAGACCTTATTCTTCATCTCTCGAAGTTTCATTCTCGATCTCTGCGCTATCACTTGAGCTCGACAATAACCTCCCGACTCCATCCGGGATTCGATCTCCACAAGCAACCACGGCTTCCTTGAGCACATCATCACTGCTCTTCAAATCCCACAAACCCCTCTCTGGATTTTCAACTCGTCAACAAACCCATCCCGATTTCATCTTCCATCTTCACTACCATAGCAGTGCCTCTTTCTCGGGCTCAGTCCAACAGCTAAAGAACTGCTGCCGTCTCTTTCTCGAACCCTAGCTCGCTTCACTTCGATCTCTGATTCACAAGTGACGCTAACCATGTTCTCTCTTTCATTCTTCGGTGAAAAGGATTGAATGAGAAATGAAATCGAACCCGATTTCGATCTAAGGTGTAGGAACAAGAGTGGTTAATCCCACTCAAACGAAATAGATAAGGGGTTACCCGCACTATGACTCTAGGCACCCATCCGTTCCCACTAAGTAGCTAATCCAGCTCAACAATGGCTCGTTGGTTTCATGTATCCGACAAGCTCATCCATAAGTTTTGCTCAGTAACTTTCTCGTACGCTGGTCGGATTGACTTCAAGCTTTCGCCGTAGCTCCATATTTCCGTTCTCGCCGTGCATTCAGCTCCGCTCCACATATAGCTTGCCTGTGAGATGACAATTCCAGCTCTTTGGCCCAATTTGGATAATTTCTTCTTCTTTTCCTCCGTGCGACTCCATTGCACCTATAAAACTCAAAAGCACGCTACAAGTACATAATTCGCACGAAAAATAGCAAAGAAAGCATAAACTCCTAGATAGTAAATACGGTGTATTCTCACCTATCACCGCTCCCAGACTAATGTTATATATATATTATTTATATATATACCCATCGATATGGGGAGGGATTCGATCCTGAGACCTAACCCTCCAGGGCCCAAAATGCTTAATCATCGAGGCTAAGCTCAGATTGTTGAGTATAAATGTACAAAAGAATTATTTTAAAACATATATCCCAACATGCACTGATGAGGAATGGAAGCAGCTAGTCGTGAACTGTCTTTGAAAAGTTGCATTGAGCAGATTCTGGAGAAAGTGAAACTAGCGCAATCTCAGAACTACTGTCAGCACTCTGTCAAAGCTTCCTCCTGCAATACTCAACCTCAACTCTTCAAAACCATATAAAAGTCCGACTACAAACCTCTTTAACCTCGCTTTAGATTGATGAGTTTCTTCAATCCATGAATAAGAAACTCATGCAGTACAACTAGGACATGTAATGATATCACTGTGGAAAACACCATCCTGGACTTTACATGGCATCTTCCAGGCGCTATACTGGCCACATAACCAATTACGCAAAAGAAGAAGAACCTTCTCCTAAAGCGGAGGTAAACTTGCAAATTAGTGGAGATCGGGCTTCTGCAAAAGCTTTTGTTGTCGTTAGTAAAGAGATGCATGTCTTGCAGATGTCTTAGAAAGACCCTTTGCATAACTTCTACCATTCACCATTGTTGTAGCTATCAAAATTCTTGAAAGGAAATTGACAGTTGCCTTCAATATTAATAGCGCCTTCAGTTGACGAAAAAGAACCATTCAAAGAACTCAGAAGCTTCGGTTTGAGGATAAGGGGAGCGAGGCAGGCTGATGGCGAGATGAGGAATCTTCAGGCATGCTTCGGCATGTTGTCGTAGCTAAAACCATAAACAAAACGTAAACCTAAAAGAAAAACTTGCGAGAAACAAAAGGAATTGAAAGAAAAGCAGTGAGATTAGGTTTCAAAGGCGAATCAAAAGCAACTGAAAAACAAAACGCAGAGGAAAGGTGGGAGAAACATGGTAAATTCGGATGAAAGATCCTGGTTTTACTCGCCAGGAAAATCACCAGGAAAACCATGGAGTGGAAAAAAGAGTAATGCACATCAAAAGAAATTTTAATTTATTAATTTTTAAATTTATATATACTTTTAAAAATTATTTTTATTTCTTTTATTAGGTTTTAGTATTAATCATCAAAATAGGTGTGAGTTTTAATCTCAAAATTGAGTAGTAAATGTCCCACAAACCCGTTAGGTCATTACTCTTGATTCGTTTTGATTGAAAAAAATGACTAGTAATCATCAAAATAGGGTGAAGATGGAAAGTAAGGTAGTAAGTTCGGTTAGTTGAAGATTTACAAAAGTCTAGTTTAGTAACCGAACTTTCTGAACATGAGAATACTTCGACTATAATAAAAAAATTATAACTGAACTTTTATATAGAATACTAAATGTGTGTTCAGGTTAGTTTGCAAAAAAAAAAATTGGTACACGAACTCTTCTCTGTAAACCCATATGTTTAGTTCGGTTAGTTCGCAAAAAAATTTCTTAACTTAACTATTCTCTGCTTAGTCGGTTATCATGCAAATTTTCCTCCTAGCAACTTTTTATTCATGTAGTTCGAACTATTTTTATTTATTTTCTCCTAGCCAAACCTTGTTGGACTAGATTTTTTTTTCTCTAGCCAAACCAAATACATAAAAAAAAAAAAAACTTGAAAAAATATTAAAACAAAAATTTATAAAAAAGTATTATTTTCTTAAAAAGTTGAAAAAAATTAAATAAGAATATATTTATTTAATTAATTAAACGGTAACTAAGTCATTTTATAACATTAGGACACCCCTTATAACGGTGGGGTAGATGGGCTGGGTAAACTGTTAGAACACCGCTTCAGTCGAACCGGCATACGCTTGCTATCTCAAGCATGTTTGTCAATGTCGGTGATCAAAACTATAAGTCTTGATTTCTAGTCTACTATATCTAAGTCTCTGACTAGGATGGAAGGTGTAGTTGAGCTCAAGAACTCCATGGAGATCATCATACAAGACGAAGAACTACTCAAGGAACTGTGGAACTTCATCGACTAAAAGGTATGTGGAGACTTGAACTTATCTATCACTCAAATGTCTATCTACTCTATCTCCTATCTTGAGACAAAAGTCGTTTGCTATATAGACTTTGATTATACACATTTGCTATTTCGAGCCGAGTTTATCTCGCTTATCCATTCTCGAAATATGTGTTGGTAAGCTTTCGCTTTGGCCAAGTTCATCTTTACCTAGTGATGAAAGTCATGTTATGTTTCAATTACTTGAAAATGGCTTTGACGAAAAATAGTTTGTGAATAACAACTATATAATGTCTCTAAGAATGTTTCAATGATTGAAATGAGAGTTTAGGATTATATAACCATTACCGGATATAAGTATTGTGTGGAAACACAAGATATGTATAAGTCCTTATTCTTTGAACTAAAGTATGCTACTTTGGTCGCCAGAAATCGGAACAGTCACAACTCTAATCAGTGATCATCTTATGTCTTCTTCCTTATAGTACCTATCGGAGTCAGAACTTGTTACAAACTTATTCCGTAGTACTTAAGTCCATACCTAAACCATGCATTTAGTTTCAGCGTTATATTCTAAAAACGATATTCAGAACTTATACTTATATTAACTAAGGAATGTCTGGTTTATAAACCGTATTATAAAGTTCATGAATCGGTCAGTGAATCAAATAGTTTTTGCTTCGATTGTGTCTTGTATACTTCTATGAGATCTAAGCAAATGAATAACTCTCAAACTAGTTCATTTTGAGTCATTTGAACTAGTTATGGTGAAAAGAATATGGTTGATAAGAAAGTGCTCATATGATAACCATTTGGTTAACTAATGTTGAACCAACAAATGTACATGTTTTAAATGCGTTGCACAAACCTAAAACGTGCATTTCATTTGTGTGTCTGGTAAGTTTTCGTCGCAACGGTTGAAAAGATATTAGCTTGAATCTAATGGGTTTTCTTCCCCAACGGTGAATATTGAATGCTTTGTTACTAAGCTAACATTGATTGCAACCCGATTTTGAAAGACTATATAAAGGAGAACTTCCCAAGAATGGAACCAAATCCCCCTATCAACTCATGTGATACTAGTTGTATAAGCTAGAGTGATTTTCCTTTAACCTTAGTTTCTCTGACCTTTGTAGGTTAATGACTTGAAGACTTCAGTTGATTGTGGCTTGTATTTCATACTTTCTTTAGCTGTGATATTATCTTGTTATTTCTATCATATCGAGTACAATCTAAC
The DNA here is from genome assembly GCA_023531295.1 of Papaver armeniacum. NCBI lineage: Eukaryota > Viridiplantae > Streptophyta > Magnoliopsida > Ranunculales > Papaveraceae > Papaver > Papaver armeniacum. The sequence goes on along the minus strand of JAJJWW010006348.1, from coordinate 2,512 downwards.
GATCGATGGAGATTGATATCTCGATAGGCAAGATATCATAGTAATCACAAACATCTTCGTCTTCATCGTTGTGATTCCACAATATCTCTTTCACTGCCGACATTAAGATTATCATGGAGGGTGATCGATAATACTACGGATGCTCTTCGAATATAAGTCCTGGTTATCAATCGGGTTCCGTTTCACCTTGATTTATCAAAAAGATCTGAACAAAAACTCGTAGAGTATTCTATGGGAGAAAGATTTATCTATTACCAGTAGACTTTTCTCACGTGATACAGATTTGTTTATTAAACTCTTCGACTTTGGTCGTAGCAAACTCTTAGTTGTAGGTGAGATCAGCTAAGGGAATCAAGTGCGTAGTATCCTGCTGGGATCGAGAGATGTAAGGAGCACTAACCCGTACCTTGGATCGGTGTGAGATTGATTGGTGTTCAACTACAATCTGCATCCGAGTTAGTTTGTAGTAGAGCTATCGTCTCAGTAGGCTTAATCAGCTGTGTGTTCATTACTGGACTAGGTCCCGGAGTTTTTCTCGTGATTTGTGGTTTCCTCGTTAACAAAACCTTTGGTGTCCGTATTATTTCTATTCCACATTATATTTTGTTATATAATTGAAATATCACAGAGTTGTGCTTGAATCAATCAATTGGGAAATCCACCTTTGGTTGTTGATTAAAATTGATTGATCCTTGAACATTGGTCTTTGGTACCGTTCAAGTTGTTTCTCTTGTATTCAATTAGACTCGCAGATTTCTCTTTGCTTGAGTAAGAATTGAATCGAGAAAGAGAGATATAACTCTTTGATATACTTTATTAAGATTAAGTCTAGTTGATTCTCTTGAAAGTATATTGGAGTTAGTCCATACAGATTGCTAATCGAAATATTGGGTGTGGTTGTTGTACCCCCGCTTTTTCAATTGGTATCAGAGAAGACAAACACGTTTAAAGACCTTACAAGTCTGTGTTTGTGGCAATCCGAAGTCTAGGGACAGAATCTCTTCGGCATATACGCATACCAAGATGTCTTCTAAAGCTTTTAACTATGCCAAATGTCTTGGGAATACCTCCAAAGGATTACTCCTTAGCTGATTCTTCCGAATCCCGAGTAAGAAGGTTGTTTCATCAATTGTTGACATCTCTCCTCCAGATGAGACATTTGACACTATGGAAAAAGTCTGAAATGGATCTCACGTGAATCTCAAAAATTCTAACTGAGGCTATTGATTTTCGGGATCATGCTCGACTTATTGATGAATTTGAAAGTCTCTTGGTCGAGAACGTGAACTCTATAACATCATTGAGTCCTTCTCTACAATATTGAAAGACTTCTCCAAAAAACTACTCTCACAGCGTGAAAAGATTAGTGTTCTAGAGGATATTGTCAAGGAAGACTCAATTAGAGAAAATCGTTTGATCGAGACGCATTCATCGGATCTAAACAGACTTCGTGTCGAAAAGAGAAACTAGGTGCATCTCTTATTCTGAGCTCATGAACAGTCAGATCCTTGGAAAAGGAAAACTCAGTCTTAATGAGAAATTCTTCATACCAACTAATTATCATGAATTACAGCACATGAAGAGATGTTCTTAAGAAGGTTGTGTCAAGAAAGGTTCACGTGACTTACAATCTTCTCATATGGCTATGAAGTTAAAACAGTACCAATTGAGTGCTTCTCCTCCACTAAACCTCGTACATTCTGTGGGAGAAAGAATCACTATGCTATTCATTGTTTTGCTAGAGGAAACAAATCTCGAATCTTCATAATTTGCTTCTTTCTACTATCAATGGAGTAAATAGTCTGTCGACTTCTGCAGTGAATCTCGTGCCCATAGAAAACCAGAAATCTTATAAAAATGATCTCTTTTCTAGAAATCATCACAGGGTACAAGTTCATCCCAATGATATAAATATTGTCACTAATGAACATATTCCCTATGTTTATAAGAATGAATCTGTAAATCTAAGTCTAGAAAACAGATTCCTCTCTATCATGATCCTCTTAAACCAATCTCAAGAGGTCCTAGATTTAGTCCTCGGAGAAAACCTTCTGACTGGATATGTTAAACAAGCCGAGTCTTACTCTTATTGGATGAAAGTCAACCAAGAAAGGCGAAGAAACACAAAGATCAAACCAGTCGATGATATGTACAACTCCTTTTCTCAATGATCATAGTGGGATTATTTCTCACTCTACCACTTGATTCCAGGTATTCTTTTCCTTGTTAATAACTTGAGAGGTGCAAGGACAATAATTGAGAAATGCTCAAGTATGTTATCAATTATTTTTTGTTTGAGTTTTTGCATGACGGTGCCAAATGCGTTCGCGTCCTCCTTCTTGCGAGTTCATAGGGTTTCCATAACAAGAGTTCCCTTTTCCTCGTTTACAAACACATATATATATATACTTACTTTATATTGTGCTTTTCCATCCCTAACAATAAAAAATTTATATGGAGAACTCTGCAAAATCTCGAGAGATTGTGCACCTTGATATGGAGGATGACACTC
>JAJJWW010006347.1:0-68355 GCA_023531295.1 Papaver armeniacum | reverse complement strand
AAGGAATACAAAAATCTCAAATTCGAGGAAATCATTCCCTATAATTCTAAAGCTGACATAAATATATGTTTGTGCATCGATCTATTAGACAATGACAAGGGAATGTTAGTATAAGTTTTTAGAACATTCATAAAACTCAGTATCCAGTGATTTGATATATTTTGAAATTATGCATGACTCATAGTAATGAGGATGAAGATATTGCACCAGGGACCCGCTTCGTACGGTATTTGAGATACTAGAATGCAAGTGCTTCAAATCTTAAGTTTACTTTGTTTATGTTCTCTTTCTCACAATACTAGAAGTCCGCACGTGCCTATGCACGTGCATAAAAACTGGGTCTCTTCTATCGAAAGGAAAGTGAATTGGATTCCTCTCAAACTCTAAAAAGAAAAATTTGTTTCCAAATAACCTAATTTACTAATATACCCTCATTTAATTTGTAGGACATTTATTGTTTTGGTAAGATACGGGGGTAAAATGGTCTAACGTAATTTGCAGCTTCAGACACTATTGCTAAGGGGAGTTCCCTTTATATAATATAGAATAGATATATGTCGCATATAGATGGATATTATTTATATTTTGCATTTTTCTGAGAGCTTAAAGTGCAGTTAGAAGATGTACAGTAGTTCTGGGCGAACGACCCAAATTGAACTAATTAAAAACCGTGTAGAGATAAGAAGGGTGGTCCTCGCCTACCAGGAACAATAGGGGGTATCATTATATGTTTTGTTTCTTTCTGCACGGTTTTGGTGTGGTCTATTGGGACGGTTATCCAAAAGTGTTTTTATGGTTATTGGTGACAGCCCTTTGGAATCTTTAGAGTAATAGAGTTAGTAATGAGAGATGTGATTTTGTTGCTCATTTATTTATTATTTTTATTTTTATTTTTTTTGGAACTATAATTGTTTATAGTGATGTTCCAAAAGTCGAAACAAAAACAATTATACAAGAACGAACAAAATCTCTCAGGCGGATTAGTTGGAACAAAGCAGCAGAAGCTTCTCATGCACAAATTGTCAAACTAAAAAATGAACCCACAATTGGGGGATACCAAAACTAATTGGGGGATAGAGGAAAAGGACAAAACCTGGATCCAAATATCAATTCAGGGTCACCCCTTATCTAAGTTATTTACGTAATACCTAATCTACCCCTCACTAATCATGTTTAGTGGTTAAATATAATTAGGTAAGTTAATAGTTTAGTTTGATAATCATTAGAATAAATCATTATCATTGAATTTGTTGATGCAACAACATTAAATCAAGATATTTATGATCATGAAAGTTTATGGGAAGAACCAACCATGAAAGTAAACAAGCTGATATATAAGTGCTCCAATTAGTCATATATATGTATTAATGTATTGAAATTTGATTTTTTAACATCGAATCCGCCATTGTTACGCCTGAAAAACTCAGTTCCGGCATGGTAAAAGTATTATCGAGCATGCCGGTAGTGGTGCCGGCATGGTCGATTCCCAAATGAACCATGCCGGTTTGAGGATAAAAACATACAGAAAAAATTTGTCTGAAATAGCAAGTATCGGCATGGTATTCATCCTGAATAACCATGCCGGAACTCAGTATCCGCATGGTCTTCATCCTAAATAACCATGCCGGTACTGAGGAACCCAGTATCGGCATGGTCTTCATCCTAAATAACCATGCTTCATCCTAAATAACCATGCCGGTACTGAGGAACCCAGTATCGGCATGGTCTTCATCCTAAATAACCATGCCGGCACTCAGTATCGGCATGGTCTTCATCCTAAATAACCATGCCGGCACTCACTACCGGCATGGTCTTCATCCCTACCGAATGTAAAAAAAAAAAAAATCAAAGTGAGGAGCCGGCAGAGAAGGAGAAGGGAATTTGAAAGGGAGTGATAAACGTTTCGAATTTAAAAGGAATAGAGTATTTTTATGTTTGATTTAGCTTTTATTGTTTTAAAGGGTAGTTTCATATTTTCACCCCCAAAAAACACCCATTAACAAACACTATTGGTTGGGGGAAGTAATTTATATGCACGTTCTAAATACTCATTGATCAGATATAAATAGAGCATAATCCTTCACAAAAAAAAAAAAAAAAAAAAAAAAAAAAAAAAAAAAAAAAAACTACCGACACCCCACAAAAGTAGGATGTACCATCTAATCTTGAAAAAGGTTATATTAAAAAGAAATCGAAGAAAATGTTATATTAAGAAATCTATATTAAAAAGAAAAAGCATTTACAAAGTACAAAGGAAATCACTCACACATAAGGTCTTCCCAATTGCTCCAAATGAGACTAGGGGTAACAAACTTGAAAGCATTGGTGTCGCATGACCATAAGACTACGAGCTGTTTTATAAGATCAATAGTCTATGTTATGCTTTTCTATCGACCACCAAACACTCTCCCATTTCTATCCTTCCACAAAGTCCAACAAATAGCATAATGGATAATCTTCCACACCTCTTTACCTCTTCCAAGCAGCACATTCGTCGACCATGTTTCAAACAATTGGAACAGAGTTCTCGGCATAGTCCAACATATCTTGAAAGCCTTGATATGACTGCTGATAAGATGATATAAAATTGACATCCAATTGGGCGTATGCGCACTTGAAAACTAGATTTCGACTTACAAATTAATGTATCTCCAAGGACATTTAAGTTACTTTATTATGATTTGGTACACGTACATGAGAGGAATTTGATATGTGTATCATGTAAAGGTATAAAATGGGTCATGCCGGCACGCTTATGGCACCACAGAACACATTAAAATTTGATAACAACAAAGCACGTGACCTAGCACATCATGAGATGACATGGTAGTTTCATGTATTGTGCTTGGAAGACCAACTGTCATAATGAAACATTACAACATTCGACACAAAAAATAGTACACTAAGGAAACGCATCATAACATGCAGCACTATCGCGCTACAAGACACGATACGATGTATCACATTTCATTTATATTTTACAATAAAGTCTTTATTCTACCCAATTTTTGACATTTTTTGTTAATTATGTTAACTTATTTTGATAACAACACGTATGATATCAAAATATTCTCTTTGGAAAATGTAAAATAAGTGTGCCAGCACAGCACGACACTTTTTCTGGAACATCCAAACTCACCTTCTAACACGGCACAACACAACACGCCTTGATTTCTGACACATCACAACACGGCACAAAACAAGGTAAACACGCGATTTCACAGGCTAACATGTGTTGGGCCGACATGTTTTACACCTCCATATTATGGATTGGCTAATATGACTAAATTGCGAAGATTTTCATTGGCTTCATTATTGATGTGTTCAAAGAGGCCCAGGATAACCAATAAAATATATCTTGCTAAATTTACACTTACCCTAATACAATGCCAACGAAATCGCATGACATAAAACAAAATAGAGGAATTTATTTTAAAAAAAAAAAAAAAAAAAGTAAGCGGTTGCAAGAGATTTTTATTTATGATACGATCTGTCGTGATCTCGATGACACTTCTGCAGATGAAGTAAAGGAATATAATGATTCAATGTACCAAGATAGGCAAGAGTGTATAAAAAATAGAAGTATGAGCTCCAAAGATTTTAAGAGTATCAAATTTTGGAAAAATTCTGGAGCAACATAACTTTTAATTATCTATGAATTTTGACTAAGTAATGTTGGCGCTCGGAAGATGTCATATTGGTTATTTATTATTTTACTAAAGATTTTGTTATATTTTAAGGCCTTGAACTTCTTGAATTTTCATTAATTATTGATAATATCTTTTTATATCTGTAATGAAAATTAATTTTAAAACATGATCCAATATTTCATTAGCAAATGATAGACCCGTGCATCGCACGGGTGAAAAACTAGTGTGTATAAATCTGAAGAAATTACTCGCTCCACCCGAACGGGTATTAGATTGGTCTTATGAGCAATTCATTGTTTGTCGTCCAACGGTGATACAAAAAGTTGGCGGAGAATCTATGTTTTAATGCAGTACACGAATCGGATATCAAATTAGATCTACCACAACAATTAAGATAACAAAAAAAAAAAAAAAAAACAAAGAGAAGATCATCCAACTAGGTTCACCTAAAACAATCTTACATAAGTTTGTAAAAGAAATAAATTGTGTGCTACATCGAGAAACAAATCTTTTTGTGTTTACTGTGTTTTGGAAGCTTCATGTTGGACAGCTTTCATGAGGAAACTATCATTTCCCAATGCAACTTGAATAGGAGAATTACCAATTCCACGAGCAACAGCCAACATAATCTCTTTCATTTCCGATCTGAATTCTTCTAAATCAACGGTGCCACTATGATCAGAATCGAATTTCTCAAAAACAATGTCATAAAGACTACTCATTTCTTCTTTGGTATTGCCCGCATCATTTCCAACGGCTAATAGGCTGTCAAACCCTTTGCGAAGTTCAGAACGTGATAATACTCCATCTCCATTAACGTCTAAATCTTTGAAATATTCATTTATGCATTTCTTAAAGGCTTCTTCATCTTCTACAAATGCTTGCACGGTTACCCCGTTAAGAATTGCTACACTCATATTTCTATAAAACCGTTAGAATGATATGCATATTTGGCGAAATTAGAGCTTTTATAAGAGAGGGTCTTACTTTTCTATTTATGGATTGCACGATTGAGTGATAGTCCACTAATTGTGCACCCATATGAGGTGTATGTTTTCTTTGCTTATTATTCTTCCACGATCAAATTCTATTCCTTTTCTTATTCTGTTACGGCCGGCCAACCTCGATATGTGCAAAAATCAACGTCTGAAAAAATCAATTGTTTGTATGTTTTTTTTTTTCTCCAACCAAACTCAGAATGAAGTCATATTAAAGTACCATGAGTTTGATAACTGTCGATACAAAGGAGAAACTTACACTAGCTGAAAATCTGTGTGCAGGCGTGCTGCTTAACAGTTTCATCCCAAACTGGGGTTTTATCGACGGTGCATTGTGCTGCATAGACTGCAGAAGTGGCCATAAAAGGCGGGAGGCCATAATATTCTACTCTTTGTCATGAGGTTGTTGTTTAAGCAATTTGAGCTTAGCCAGTTCCTTTGAACCCCATACGTGGAATAAATAACAATATAAACCGATTAGAAGAAAAAAAACTACAAACGGTTGATTTTTTCAGCCGTTGATTTTTGCTCATTAATTTTTCTTCTAATTTGGTCTGACAGAGATTATGCCAATCAATTGAACAGCTTTCACTTAGATGCAGCAGGACACAAGAATAATTAACACCGCTTACAGGAAACATTTCTAAGTGCTGTTGCGTTATATCATCATTATACTGTAAATCTAGGAGAAGCATGGAAAACTCCTGTTACCAATCTAACGGTGCGCGAATATGGTTTTGGAATTTTTTTTTGTCACTAACGTATTCGGTAAGTAATGAGAAAAATATCCTCCAGGGAGGTATAATGATATATGAAGACTTGATATAACATTTTGATCAAAGTTCAAACATCCATGTTTTCGACCTTATGGAGCAAGCAGGATAAACCTACAAGAGCTGACATGTACAAACTCTGATGTTGGACCACACCCAACTTGTTCTAGCGATAACGTGCCTACAGCTATTGTATGCAGTCAGTTTTGGAAGAGAAAGTTTCGTTATGCCGGTAGATTGGTGTTTCTCCGTTTCTTTCTTTAACATCATTGCTTCATAATCTATCCGTCTTATTACTTCAAGTTAGATTACTTGCACACAAGAGAGAGAATATTACAAACATTTCTTCGGTCTGTAGTGTTCAAGTCCTACGCGGTTGGCTTTAACCCCAGCTGATTGATCAAAAAAAAAAGTCCTACGCGGTTAAATGACACAGGTTCTTCTGAGGTTAAAGTCACCTCCCACTCCCATAACTGATTCATTTCTACAACCAAAACTTTCTCAATTGAGAATATAGACACAACTACACAAGTGGGAGAATGGAACCAAAATTCCCTTTGCTGTGATACCTTGAAAATAAAGTAAGTTAGGTTGCTATGATGTAAATTTGATTAAGTTTGAATTTACTTCATACCAGTAATCATCTACATCTATTTCCTCTTTCTCACAAGTACCTTATTTCAATTTTTGTTTGTTGTTTTTTCAGTTTTGGTGAATGAAACAATCCAACATGACTGATATAACAATGCATTTTAAAGTTAGACGCTATCGCTGTCGCTATTGCCATTCGGTTCTATGTATATGGCTCATAAATCGTCTAATCTCCCTTGATTCCCAAGAAAAAATTGCCTGATTTGGTTACCTAACATTTCAGGCAATTTACCAAAATCCTGCTTCTTACGGGGACCGACTCTCATGTCGCATCGCCATTAATCATGAAGATTTATTAATCCACCTAACAGTTGTACAGTTGGGAAAACAGATTGGATCAGGCTTCATTCATGCTTATCAGCTCTGCTATGGATTATTCTTCATGCTTACCATCTATGCAGTAGAATTGAGAGCAATAACATACATTTGCTGAGAAACCTTCGATCTAGTATGAAGAAGTTATAATCTAGTAACTTGCTACCGAACCTATGACATCTTTTTCCATTCAAAATGGAACAAAATTGCTAAGGACATCACCAATGGGTGATGACTTGTGATTTTACAGGCATTGGCTACGGTGTCTTTACTAAAAATAGGAAAATATTAATGAAAATGATTGAGACCCGATTTTCAATTTCTTGGTGGAATGCCACACTAAAATTAGTTTGCACTAGAAAAACCATTTCAGGGAGTATGATTTTGTTCCACACACTAAGGGTGAGGTCACACAACCCACACCTCCAAGTGGGTGCTTTGATAATAGAGTTAAAATCATTTACATTTTTTAGGGGAACAGAATTCAATATAACCAATCCAGTGACAAAACTGGACACCTGTTGCAAGCGCAATACACCAAATACCTACACCTGACTAGATGAAATTGCATAGCTCAACTGTAAAATGAATTTTGCTGGTTATATAAGAGAAGATGTGTATCATAAATATACAGCTTCATGACTGAAAGGAAGAAATGGATCAAAAAAAAAGAAGAGAGAAAATCCTCAAGCAAATGGCAGCACCCAATAATCGACGAAAGATAAAGAAGAATCATACTTTTCAGCTTTAAGCACAGCTCCACGGGATTGCAAAAATTATAAGAGATTATATAAGTGTATCCGCCTATTTATGAACAGCTAAGAGAAGTATGTTTTTTTTATGTACAAGAGATTCTACATTAGGGAGTGCCGGAGTGATTCCCCCGCTTCTCCAAATGATAATGAAATTCTTCAATCTTTGAATAACTAGTTAATCAATTACTCATCCTCTTCTTATACCTATCCCCTAGAGTCTCCTTTCTAGGATGACAATAAATAAATAGCCATGGTACCTAATCAACCAGAGCTAACTTTTCAATGTAAAAAAACATGTTCATTAGTAGTGTAAAATCAGCACTATTTCTACCCTAAATATTAAACGACATGGGTTATGCTTACCTACTCTAGAAAGCCGACAAAATGAAATATAAATCTTGCACTGCATTGAAGGATCAAAGTTAATATATGTGAAGTTTTCCTGAAGAGTCATCTGACAGAAGTTCCTGATTGAAAAAAAGAAGAAGGTAACCCTGCTACAGAGAATCAAGCTTCACAAGTTCAACATTTAAAGGTAAACTCTTACTGTCGCTTCATATTCATCCAAAAGTATGCACATTTTGTTGCTACAGACTTGTAAGAAATAAACTAAAGCCTAGAGGGTGTTTAGAAGCCTAGAGGGTGTTTAGATTATCTTCTTTATCTTTTCTTTTCTGATCAAGAATTTACCTCATTTTCACATGTAACTGAAATAACCTTAAGATTCACTATTTAGTTGGGACTTACCCAAAGCTAGTTAAGTTTCTGAAATTACGTTCCCCTGTCTACTGGCTTCAAGAAATTGATCATCTTCACTTTATTATGGAGTTTTATTCCTTTTTTTCTTGTATGTTAATTTTAGGCCAATCCTTATATCTACATTGAGTAATATAAAAATACTAACAAGTATCAATTTCATTTGAACAGGTTCTAAATCTTCCCCCAAACCCTGTCTTCCTCATTAGTAAATTTTGCGATGGTACTGCAGCAGAAACAAAATCAGGGATTCAAATCCGCAAATAAACCAATTCCGGAAACAAGTATATTTATATACTGGTAGTTCGGTTGGCTGTAGTAACTTTGCACTATAATGTTTTTGTGCATTAATTCCTTCATCAGAAGGAATAAGAAAATTCAACGACTCTAGGTATTTGGCATAATCAGTCCAAATCTTATGCAGCATCATGACTTGATTCATATAACTATAATCTATGTTTGTTTCCTGTATTTAGAGAACACTTCTTAATGTAATAACCTAATCAATAAGTCAGTGTTATCAATTTATTATCTACAAGTTTTCTTCGATGTTTCTTCCACATGCCAAAAGATAGAGACTGAATTCATGGAATCGAAACAGCAGAACCTAAAAGTTACGGTATACCACCGCACTTAACCTTTACATATTACTAGTAGCATAGTTGTAAATTCCAAGGAATACTAACATCTAATCTGAGGTTTACACAAATCAACCATACACCATTAACACATAATTCAAACAGAAAAGTTAGATTATTAAAAAAAAGCGATAATACTAATGAAATTTCATTGTGTTGTATTGATGTTTTCAGATACATACATTTTCATGCCCAACTACAATGACAATATATTAGAAGTAGGCTTACTCATTTAGGGCTTTAATCCTACAAATGGAAAAGGGGGAAGTCGTAGTACAGCTTCTTCAGTCTCAATTGGGTCAGATCGCAGTATCTAACATACAACAAAAAACAAGAAAATCATAAATTCAAAGGAACGGTAACTTAATTCCTACAACTCAAGTAAAAAGCAAGTAATGAACTTATAAAACCCTAATCAGAGGAAATTGATAAATACACATACTGGATCTCGGAGGACTGGTTTTGTATCATCTTTAGCTGGTCTAAATTGAGGTTTCGTTTTCTTCTGCTGCGAATTTCTCCCCTCGGTTTCGAACTCTCTTAATGTGATCTGAATCTCAGAAGCTTTCATGGTTTTTTGTTGTAGCAGGCACTTTTAAAATTCTGAAAAATATACACTCGTTTTGAAATGGTAAAGAGAAGGGTATTTCTGTTATTTCATTATGTAACGAGGGTAATATTGCAACTTTCATGCTGCGGCATGACTAGAAACCTACAGAACTATTGCAGGCTAGGCTCTATATTACATGAACATGAATATTGAGATCAGCTATCCAATTCTAGTAGACAAAACCCTGTGTATCTTCAATAACATGTCACATAAACATAAAAAAGAAACATATATGGAAAAATAAGTTTAAGAGACAAAAAAGAGAAGATTATAACAATTTTTGTTTTTCCCATTAATCAGTAGATAAAAACTACATTGCACAGTTTAATTTCCAAAGATCGGATAAGTGATCTCACTTTGTTATTGCAATTTTCCTGCATGGTGCATATCTAAAGTACTCACTCACATATAATAAATTTTGATTTGAACAGAGAAGACTTGTTATTATTCCCATCGAAACTCTCGTTAACTTTTCTTCTTAACCAGTGCAACTTCCAGATATAATGAGCAATCAATTAGTAGTAGAATTGGTGTAGCATTCATCGTGACCACATCCACCAGGAAAACAATTGTTGACACAGTCGAATATGCAGTTATACTTTGCCTTCTCCCCTTTAGCAACGCACTCGCGAATACACCTCCTAACGCAGTGCACATATCCTGCCATGGTTGGTGTTGGTACTGTAATTGTTATCAGCAACAATACCATCAAAAAGACTGTAACCCCATTAGTTTTTCTCTCCATTGGTTTTTCTCTGGATTGTGTGTTTGATCTCTAATAATCTTATTGTGTTTGATCTCTACTAAACTTATGCTCTACAATGTGAACTTCAACTATGCCAAATTCCTGAATTTATAGAGAGCGAAAGAGAGCACTACTGAACGTGATTTCTCACTACTTTCATCGGCTAAAACTAAAACAACAACTATTAAACGCGATGTTGAAAATTTGTTTTCTTTTTTCCCGTCTATATCAAAGAAAAATTCAAAGATCAAGTATTTATAGAATAACCGCAGCTAAAAATGCTTGAATGCTTGAGAGTGTCATATAAGTTTTCGTTATTTTTGCATACAATGTATCAATTATTCACATTAAAAGAGAATAGTAGTTTCACCACTAAGAAAGTGGTGTTCAAGGTAGCATTTTGGCAGCTAATCAGCCCTTTTATAGATAGTTTGTTCCAACTATTACTTCCCGACTCGATCATTTTTTTGTTATACGTATCAATCAAAGACTTCTTAATCACCAAGTTATAGAAAGTCTGGGAACTTCTTGAAAAAATGACAGAACATTCTTTGTCTTCTTTTGGTTCAACTCCTGTTACCGAGTTACTCTACTTGGTCGGTACATTAACAATTTTTGTATGATATGGCCCAAAACTTGGATAACGAACCAACTAGGAAAGTTCCAAGTTGATTCAAGTTTTAATCGAACCCTTGATGCGGTAGATCTAAATTATGTTTTCCTTTTTTCGGTGGTCATCCAATATGGACAAGACAAACAAAAATAAGAACGCAAAAAATAAATAAATAATAATAGAAGAGGAATTTCATACCTAAAATCCATGTACAATTCCTATGAGAATCTGCAAATAAAAAAATTGGCTTGGCCAGGTGGATGGACAAACATAGTTTGCCACTATGGTTATGTGTAATTGGCGGCAACAAAAGAAGCGCGAAGGTTAAGCCCCGCCGGTGAACCTAGGAAGTTAGCGAGTTAATTTTAGCCGCTGGCATCTTCCGCCGCTAATAGGTAATAGGTAGTTTTTTTAGTGTTCACCATAACAATATTTTATTTAATATATACTACTCAATTTTATCCTCCGATCACAACACTATTTTATCCTATCAAATTTGCTCTCAATTTTAATCACTTTAATTTCTCAACCGTGAATCTTGATTTTGGTTCCGCTGAGGAAGATATGGAAATTGATGAAATCTTGTACGAAGAAGAGCAAGAACGTATGTAGAGATTTTGCGTCAATTGGATGAAGAGGTAAATGAGGCTAGATGTTGGCGAAAATTTATGTTGCAATTATATTCAAGGATAATACCAAAGCCTTTAGAGCCAAAAGAAGATGGACGCGACGAGATCAACATTTTTACCACGACAACATGATGCACGATTATTTTAGTCATGGATGTGTGTATTCTGATGCACATTTTCACCGTCGATTCCGGGTGGGCCGCAACTTGACTCAAATGATTATTGCTGAGCTTTGTCAGATACAACTTTCATATAATTATCAGTATGATGCACAACATGTATGAGACTTTAGTCCCGAATAAAAGATCACTGCATCTCTACGAATATTATGTTTTCGAGCACCAGCGGATTCCACAGACGAGTACATCCGTATAAGAAAAATGACCACATTTAGGTATCTCAAAATATTTTGCGAAACAGTAGTCCACCATTTTGGTCCAATTCTCCTACGAAAACCTACTCAGATAGATGTTGATAAAATCACTGCTGAAAACACAAATAGGGGTTTTCCAGGAATGTTAGGTAGTCTTGTTTCCATGCCTTGGGAGTGGCATGCATGTCCAGTTGAATGGGCATGTCAATATAAGAGTCACTATCCAAAACTAACTGTCATATTGAAAGCCTCGACTAGTTATGATTGCTAGATTTGGCATTTTTTTTATGATAGTTCCGTAGCCTAACGGGTTTTGTGAGAAATGTACTCTCAACCTTGAACCACTCCAAAATTTCAAAGTGATTATCTTTGGAAATTAAGCATGTTTTGGAAGTTGCGAAATCGGCATACAGTTCATTATTTGCTCTTATGTTTTTTTTTTGAATTCTCTTTCCTTCTTCCATCTTTGTGACATTGTATAAATACCACACACTTAAATGATTTTTTCATACAAGTTTCTCCAAAATTGTCTCTTGAATTTCATAAGACATGGATATTCAAAATATCATCAGTTGCAAAAGTGTGTGAAGTGAAGAATAAGAAAAAGAAGTTGATATCAACAATAATGTTGAGGTTCTTTAGTTTTGTGAATATCATTATATGATATCTTACTGTGATGCCTACGGACATAAAGAAGCCAAGAAAACAACAATGCTATCTACTGATCTAATGGGCAATCTCTTAAAATATTTTGAAGTCTTGTTTGATTAACTTGTTGCTGCTAGAAAGGTTCAAGAATATTGAAGTCATAATTGGAAAAAGCTTCTAAAGGTCTGACTCTTTTGAAGAATCAAGTCATTGACTTTTAAAATTAAAGTTAAATAAATCTATTTACATTATTTCCTAGTTGTAAGGATTTATTCTTATTATTGTAAGGAGGAAAAACTAGTATTTTGAAGTAGTCTACTAATGTTTTTCTTAAATTACTACATCTTATCATTTATCAACTATTAAAGTTTATTTAGTTAAATTTTATATTGACGATGATACTTGTAATACTTGATCTTCATTGATTATTCTTTGTGTATTGCATATTTTTCATGATATTGTTTTTTGTTTTATCATTGGAATATTCTCATGAATTTCTCTCATAAGTTACGCTCTTTACTCTTTTTGATCGTAACTGGAAAAGATAGTAAACTTTTGAGAATAATTGCAGTATTTAATCTTCATGATTATTCCTTGTATATATTGCAAGGATTGCATAATATAATTCTTACTTATGGGTTCATTTTTCTCATTCGTAATTGGTAGGGAATAAGGTTGTGATTTTAAATTCTATGTTCGTACATTCGCGAGAGCAAAATAAGATTTTACGTGCAAATCGTATCATAGAAATTACACACTTTATTCTTTGTTCGTAACTGGCTAAGAGAAGCAAATTTTTGTTGATGATTATTTTTCTCTTAAATGAATAATGTTTCCAGTTTCCTCTAAAATCTAAGATCATTAATTTTTAACTTATTTGTTTGTAATTAGGAGACTAAAAAAATCCTTTTCTTGTATATAGAATGATCACTCATGTTGTTCTCTTTGAGAATGACATACAATGGGGGCGAGTTCCATTTAATGTTATACCTTTGTTGGAGGTGCGACTGTGGAATTTTAGGAGAAAATAATACCTATAAAGAATCTCTCCTTGGTGAAGATGCTAAGTTGCAAAACTTGGTGGAATCATCTAAAAAGCAGGAATGTTATCTTAAGTCTTGATAATCTCTGAAAGTGTAGTTCATTGCGATCCCTATTCGAAAACTTTGCCAATGTATGAAAAAAGAAAGGAGAGTTTATTTGTAGAAATTTACTAAGACATGTGGCTTTACTGAGCTTTGTTTAAGGGGGGTCGAATTACTTGTGCTAAGGAAAATTTCAAATCTAGCAAAAAGAGATAAGTGAAAACTAAGGGGGAGAACATATAACTGCAGTATTGCTTTAAAGTTTTGGTACATTGGACTTTGAAGTAGGTCAAATACTATGCTTTTGCATAAAAACCATTGAGTAGGTTGATTATTCATTGTAACGATCTATCTTGAATATTCTCATAAGTTGTTATCAAGCTAAAGATATTCAACAACAAGGTGTTGAACGAACACAACTAGGGCTGTTCATGGTCGGTTTTGGTTCGGTTTCTAGCCAAACCAAAACCGAAACCAATACTATTGGTTCCTAAAAATCTAAACCAAACCAATCCATTAACCATTGGTTCGGTTTCCAAATGGTTCCAGTTGGTTTTGGTTTGTCCCAGTGGTTTTTGGTTAACCAATAATTATGTCAAACCAAAAAAAAAAATACACAAATTTACAGATAAAAAAATCGTAGTTGCCGATAGTATTGGTTTACACAAATTTACAGACAAAAATAAAATAAATAAAATATCAAGAATAGTTAAAGCTTACTCTAAATCTAAAGATCAAAAGAAGATATATAATATATCTTAATTTAGTTATTGACAAATAAAAAAAAGGAAGACCGGAAGAAAAAAGTCGAGTAACAGCAGTTGTAGTTGGGGGTGGAGAAGGGAGGCGACTGAGAGAAGGAGAAAGAGAAAGAGGGAGAGTATCATAATGAAATATTAGATTTAGGGTTTCAATTTATCCTCTAAATTAATGGGTAGAATCTAATACTTGTAAATCAAATGTAGAAACTAAGTTTAAAAATTAATCGGTTTTTCAATGGTTTTTGGTTCGGTTTTAGAGGTCAAACCAAACCAAAACCAACACTATCGGTTTTCCACTTTCTACACCGTAACCAATCCATTAGTAAATGGTTCGGTTTGGTTTCTTCCTAATTGGTCTGGTTTGGTCAGGTTCCAGCGGAAAACCGAAACCATGTTCAGCCCTAAACACAACCAAACCCATATAAGAACTTGAAGAACATATAATTCAAGAGTGTTGAAGATTCAATAAATCAAGAAGCATTATGGAGATTGAGCATTATTTATTATTAAATCCATACACAAGTTTTGGTATATCAAGCTTGTTGTCAGATTTAGTTGATCAAAAATATACCTTGATTTACATTCTACTAAGGTGAGTCTTGGGCTAGGAATATAACATGATAGTTGAGTATCAGAATTTACCAATCGACCTTGAAGATTGAAGAATGAAAAACAACGAGAAATCTGTGAGAACTTCATCAACAAAAGTATATGAAGAATAACTATCATATTTACTCATATAATATACCATTCTATCTACTGAGAAAATGGCGTGAGACTTAAGTATCATGATAAATATTGCAAAGAAGAAATCTCGGGTCCAAGCTAGTACTTGATAAAACTCGAATCATAAATTCATGCAACGAATAACTTATCACATAATAGGTTGAGAGCAATTTAGTTTTCGACTAAGTTCATATGATTCGCCAAGTTAGTTTTTATATTTACGAAATGATTTGCTCAGTACACAAACTTGGAACTTATAAATGATAATACTTGACGAATTAATCTCTAATTGACTCGTGTACATGAACTGATTTGATCAGTTCACGAATAGGTTGATTTTGAGATGCTCCTTGACACTTTTGAATCCTCAAGTATACGAACTTATTTGGTCAGTATGCGAACTGGTTGATTTTAAGAGGTTCATGGACATGTTTTATAACTTGAGTACACGAATTGGTTAATTTGGACAATTCGCGAACTTATGGATACAAAAGGGTTATGAAATCCGAGACGAAAAATTGTTCACTTCATGAACTGTTTAATCTTTGGGAGTTATTGAACTCCATGAATTCTTGAAGGTTCATGAGCAACTTAACCATTGTTCTTGAGCTAACCGTTTGGTGCACAAAGTTTATTTCGACAATATATGTGGTGGCACATTCATCTTTGTAATTAAAGGAAAACTTCCCACATGCTTGCATGATCAATATATCTTAAGAAGTTAAGCTTTCTTGGTATCAAAGTAATTCGTAAAAATGGAAACTAGTTAACGAACTTAGCTTTGATCATAAGCTACCTAGCCTTTTTCATCATTATAAATAGATGACTCTTAGCAAACTAGAATCTCAATCCTGGCAGCTCTATGTCCTAGTTGCGGATACAGTTACCTTTAAAAACCTAGATTTTTTCGCCAAACTATATTAGGTTACGAATTTTAAAGTCTTTACTAGGGGATTCGCAAAGCCCGGTCATACTATCTTTTACCTGATAGTTCTTGATATCCAGAATCTTATCTTGATCATAATAATTCTTGTTTATTCTAAGGTCTGTCTTTTTAGCTATACGTCAATTCAAGAATTATCAACGGAGAATAAGATTGATAGAAATTAGAAAGTATTCTTCACTTCGGGCTTCGTAATTCCACAAGTATCATATTTGTTAGATTGATATTTTGAGGTAAAATCGATTAGGCATCTTTATAACCTTTTGAAGAGAGTAAGCTATCTTAATTGTTGAGGTTTGCTTGATATCTTTTTTACCTTGAAGATCCTCGTAAGAAAACATATTTCCATTACCTTGATTGTATATATTTCTGAAGGATGTCAGGTGGGCAACTGACTCTTTAAATTACTCTGAGAAGAGAAAAAGGCATAGGAGAAAGAAAGAAAAGTCAAATTCCCTTCCTCTTTCTGAAAAAGACTATGAACCCGAGGTGGCTACTCCAGAATTCATTCATATCAATAATCGAGTCTCGGAGCTCAAAATAAGCATAAACAGACTCAAACGGAGCATCAAAAAGGCAAGGAAAACAGCAAGTTCAGGTATTCCTTGTTCCCCTCTGGTTAAATCTCCTTCAACTAATCCTAGTGATTTTTCTGAAAATCTTCATGAAGGAAAGAGATAAGAAGTCAATATTCTTGATGAGCAAAATGAACATCAAAACACAACATGACTACTCAAGGTAGCTGTAGCGCCCCCAAAGCTAGCAGCTGACTAATCCAAGAGATTAACTAAATAAATAGGCACTAAGGAATGTAAATCATATACTTAAGCATCCAATTAAGAAATCTTCTACAAAATTATACCCAAAAACTAGCCCCGCTCTGAAATATACATATATACAAGAACTCCTCTCAAATGATACGTATACAATAGTCATTTGGTTTACAAATAGAATAAAAACATAATAAACATAGCAGAAGTTAACCAACTAACAGACTCAACTCCTCGAAGCTTCCGCTGCGCAACTCTGATCTGTCTCTGAAACTGAAAGTGGGAATGGGTGAGCACATCATCCCTAAAAGGGGTGCCCAGTAGAAATAACATTTAACTTTCAAGTAATCATTGGAATGATTTGGAAAACAATTCATGTTTTCCCAAAACACTAAAAGACAACCAATTCACAGAGGTAAACAATCATGTATATGGAACTAACTCCTTCTTCAAAAATGTATATATTGAGTGTCGACCAATTCCTTACACACCCTATTAGTTTATATTAGTGTCGACCAATTCCTTACACACCTATTACGCATAAAAGCTCGAAAGTAAGTAGATATAAATGAAGGAGAAGTATCCTATATACCACAAATGGAAATTCTCATTTTCCAAACATACAAATGGAAATTCTTATTTCCCAAACAATTCATAAAGACAAACAAAGCATAAAAATTCCTTTCCAAGCAATGGAAAGATTAAAAGAATCAACAGTACTTTCGGAATTTAAAATAAAACAATGCATGGAATAGACAATCAGACAATGCATGAATTCGTTAAACATAAACTTCTGTAATAGAAAACAGCAATAATCACGCAAGAGTACATTCCCACCTCTTTTGATGACAAGCCACGCCTACCTCGAGATCTACGATCCACTGGTTCATCCTTTGAATCGATCGTTGTTAATATAGACTAACTGTTAATCATACAAGAATTCTAAGAATCTAGCCAAAATGGCTCACACAAGAATCATATAATTATATCTAATGGTTCTAATCCCATTTATGGTTCTACACCTTTTATTATCTATCTTTAGCATATCTAAGGTTTACTACTTCAATTAGATTGGTTCTATAGTTCATTAGCTAAGTCTTATAAATATCTACAATTTTGTAGAAGAAACCAAATTTCAATTCGGACCCAAAAGGTCCAATTCATCAACATATGGTAACTAGTCCTAAGCCCAAGTCCACTAAACAAGTCCATTAATCCAAGGCCTGGTCTGATTGGTCAACTAACGGTCAACGTTTGGTCATAAGGAGTCAACTAACAGTCAATATCTAAGTCTAGGTCAAGGTCAAGTCAACTTGTCAAACTTAGTCAAAGGATTCAACTCAATCAAGATTCACTGAGTCAAGTTTGGTTAGGTCTGATCACTGAGCTAACTCAGTTAGATATACCAAGTCAGAAGAACAGAATTTGAGTCAAACTACTGACTCAACTAACTGAGGCTAGACCTGAGCTAAAAACCACACCATCTTTCTCTAACCAAAATATAAGTTCTACTAGGTTACATCCATAAATTCCACTACAACAACAATACATTTAATTCAAGAAAAACTTCACAATTCAATCACATATACAAACTCAGCTTACCTGTAAAATGCAGTTACAAGCTTTCACTAAAGAGGTTCAACTCAACACCTTCAGCTAACCTTCATCCCTATAACATAGCCACATAACATCTCATTCAATTTCTTTAGTCATAACTTTTATAACTTCACTACAACTTAACTCTTCCCTGCAACTGATATAGATCAATTAACATTACCAGAATCTATGTTCCTGCAATACAGCTCAACTGCAACACAATCTGGCCCAATTCAGTTCAACTCTTCTTCTTCCATTTCAGTTATAACTGCCCAGTTCAACAACACCATAACCTTAAGACTCCATTTGCACTTCAATTGAGATCATACTCCACCCATTAACATAGTTACTCATACCCATCTCTTGAAATCTCTCATTCATCCTCAACAAAACAACAACAACAACAGTAACACCTTCCTTAGACTCCATTCCTTAATCATCTAAACATCCTCAAACATTTAGTCTCCGGAACCACTTGGATGCATTCAATACAACACACATGTCCTGCAACAATCAACACACACCCCAACTGATCTTCCAATCAATTCCAACACCTTAACTGCACTGTATAATCATCAGTTCACTATAATAATTCCTCCTCCAGTCTCATACACATACATCTATCTCAAATCTTAGATCAATTAACAACTCATAAACTCAATAATGAAGGTAGATAACATTACAAAGTTAACTAAGAAGAACAATTACCTCCAAATGATTCTACTCGAGCAACCCATCACAATCTCCTCTGAATTCTTCTCAATTTGGGGATGAACATGAAACCCTAATTCACTGATTATTCAAATCTTTAATTTCTTCTTTAAACAACTTCACAACATCAGTCCACCAACTACCCCTTTGTGTACTACATCTATTTGTTACTCTAAATCATTATCAATTCTACTCAAACCCTAATTCAATTTGGGGAAGAACAAAAGAACCTTAACCCTTCAATTTCTCAACTCGAATTCCCTAATTAACACAACAAGCTTCATCCTTAATTTCATCTTACACAACACCAAATCGAACTCTTAATTAAATCTCCATCTACAGTATCATCTCCTTACTCTCTCGAGCCCAAACAAATTCAGAACCATCACCCTCACCTTCGATTCAACATAATATCAATCTTCTATGAAATTCTCACACCGAAGAAACTTAAATCTCTGAGATTGAGATCAACAAAGAGGAGAAGAGGAGAAACAGAGAAGGAGAAAGAAGAAGAGAATAGAAGAAATAAATTTTCTTCTCGATCGGTTTTGGTGATAAGGACGACCAGAAATGATTAAGACACCCACGAAAAGGATAAGGGCATCCAGGTGGTTTAGAGAAAAATAACGAATTTGCCCTTCTCACTACTAAGATGATTTCTTCTTCGTCCAATATCCGAATGATGTGTTCGAGTAGTCCATTTCGCATAACTTCTCGAGATCTATCTAACAATACTAGTTTCGTATCTAGGTCGTTGTTAGATTAATTTCTATTAATTAACGTTCGTGTTAAACTAAACGAGTCATTATCTGCTTAATCGTCTCTTGATCATCTCTAGATCGACTCTTGGCCGGTCTAATAGCGTTGACGAGCTTGCGGGTCTTTACATTCTCCCCACCTTATACCATTTTTGTCCTCAAAAATCGAACCATCCTTCTTGTCTTCAAAACTCTCCACCTTATAGAATAATCATATCTCTTGTCTACGCGCAAATAATATTAAACAAAGCACAAACCTAAATGGATTTCTGCAACTAAAATTTGTGGCTCTAGGTTCAAAAGACTAATTTTCTATTTCAATAAGATAATGGTTCTAATTAGGGGTGTAAATTGGGTTGTGCCAGCATGAGCACAGCCCACCACGTGATTTAGCCCAGCACGGCCCAGCACGTTAGTTTCGTGGGTTGTGCTGGGTTAGCCTAATCGGCACATTAGCACAGCACAACACGCGGCACAGATAAGCACGTGGCCCAGCACAACACGTTAAGAAAGCACGTCATGGCATGCACAAGTATACCATATAACAAAGCATAATATATTACATTTTGTGTATATATCACAAAACAGTCACTATTCTCGCTAGTTTCTTACGTTTTATGTTGGCTTATTTTTAGAACAACGCATATAATACCTAAATATTTGGAAAATATATTTCAATATCGTTGTTATAATGTCGTTACCTATATTTGACTAGAATATTAATTTATATGGCAATGATCCAATTTTATATTTGATGTGTTATTTCTTTTTATTGAATAAACTTGTTAATTTAACTTGAAATAATTTCAAATGATATGTTAACTATTTAAATTCTCGTGATAATGTCCGACTTAATGTATACATTAAGTGATTTCAAATTATTTATAGCACGTGTGCCAGCACAACACAGCACAACACGTTTATTCGTGTATTGTGCTTGTGGGTTGTGTTGTGCCTAGCTTTTGACTAGTAAAGCACAGCACGGCACAACACGTTTAAATCGTTGGCACAGCACAACACGACACATGGCACGTGAAGCACGCGATTTCGTGTGCCGGGCTGTGCCGTTTTACACCTCTAGTTCTAATTACGAGAGAAGATACTCTAAAACAAAGTTTCTACGTAAAATTTGGGATCTATCAGTTCACTAATAGAAGCAAGTCTCCCTTCTATGCTTAATGATACAAGAATGCAGTTGCCCTGTCCAGGTTCGCGACGCCTGACAATGCATACCTACGTAACAAGTATCACCCGAACACATCAGAATTACCAACCTCACTATTCCCCGATGCTGGATTAACTAAGTGTCAACTTATTATGACTAATTAACCTCTAAATTCTATTGTAACTGATTTAACTTAAATTTTACTTCATAAATTATATACATAATTCACGGCATTTTAAACAATTTAATCATCAAAATTTATTTATTATTATTTAATTATTTATATATATATATATATATATATATAAGTAATCCAATTTCGATTTACGTCAATTTATAATATATGATATTTTTAACTTTGTTGTGATACCATATTTAAATTTTTAGATTCATGTACTATTTAAGAATAACTTAATGTTATAACCATTATCCAAATGTTACATTATTATTTTATTTCCAACTTATTATTTTCAATGTATCTATTTGTTTATTTCATTATGTGACTTGATACAAATATTTAACCGCTAACAATTTTTCATAGTTGTTTGCTATTAATATTTTATTACCATTATAACATTTATTTCTTATTTCTTAGGCCGATAAATATTAACCGTAATTAATTATAATGCCAAGTTTAATTTTTATTATTAATACTAGATTTGATTTGATCTAACTTTATTTCCTTAAATTTTATGTTATTGCTAAGTAATCCTTAAGTTAATAAGTTGTACTACTAATAAAAATTACATTTTGCTAATACTATCCTCTGATTTATAATCCAAATGATATTTTCAATAACCCTAAATTTTATGATAATTAGTATTATATAGTATTATTATTTGCTTATCTTATCAAAAGTTATCGTCTTAATTATATTACCATTTTCATTATTCTTAAGTTAATAATCCAGTTGGTACAGTAAGTCTTAATCTTCCAAATAGAATTCTACATTCCCGTAAGGGTTGATATAATAGATTTTATTTATTCATACTGAATCCGTATACTATATCTTGTTAAATATAGCCGTTGATAATTTAATATGATTTAAGTTTTGAGTCTGCATAAAATGTTAACATGTCTTAATAGTCTTTAGATTTTGGTATTAATAATAAGTATCTTATTCATAGGCAAATTTATTCTCCTTTAAGTCTAATTTTGTACTAAGCATTCAAGTATTATAAATATCACTTCATGTGTATAATTTAGTGATTTAGTGAATCATTTATTGGACTAAATATAATCTGCAGGGTATAAGATCGTTAACAAGTTTACTCTTTATTTTATGCTTTATATGACCTCACATTCTTAGTCCTATCTAATAAATCTTATATTAACTATCTGGTTTTGAACGCAAAACATATAATTCTAATTCGTTATTTGTTAACTTTGCAAAACTTAATCGTAGATAGGCACGAATAATTTTCCATAGGTATTTAATCATAATCATTATTTTATCGCTATATATTTGTTAATGAGATTTTAATTTAAGTTATGCTTAACATAATACTAATTTAAATTCTAACATTTTAAGTTCATCATACTAATTTTTCATTTCAAAAGATGACTGAATCTATTTATGAAGAAGTATCCTATTAATATACAAATTTATTTTCTTTTAATTATAATATTACACTAAGTATCTGAATGTTATTATTACTATTTCATGTATATTTGTTTCATTTTAAAGATTTACTGGATCATTTGTTAGACTGAATATAATTTTGGTACAAGATTTCTAACAAGTTGAGTCTTTTTATTTTATATATTATATCCTCGCTTTCTTAAGTCTTAACGCCTAATAAGTATTATTATATTAACTATCTAATTTAGACGCAAAACATATATCTTTAATTTGTAATTAGTTTAATTTACAAAACTTAACTGTACACAAGCGTTACTAATTTTCCATAACTATTTAATTAATTATAATTATTATTTTTATCGTTATATACCCCTATTAAATTTTAGTTAATTTAAGTTCAATTTGATACTAATTGATAAATGCTAACATTACTTTATTAAAATTATTATTACTATCATTATCATCTATAGTTACTATTATAATATTTTTATTATTAACACTGATGGTTGAACTATTATTCAAACTACTCTTACAATTATTATTAAGTCCCAAAAATACTATTATTACTATTACTATCATCTATGTTATGTGATTATAAATTGTTGACTCTACGTATAAGTCAAGGTACTCAATAAGTTTCTGTGTGACTTCCAAGACCTATCAATTTTGTTAATTTCACTATTTTTAGTATTGAATTGTTTACGTGTTCACACTTTTTAGACTAATTATTCTTTAATTTTTATTAGCTAAAGTTATTTGTGTACCCTACAATTTTTACTTCATTACATATACTAACAAACAAACAAACAAATCAATCAATCAAGTAAATATTTTAATTATTGATAACTTTTAGTGATTAAGATTTATCTCACAACCCAATCCAGTTCTAAACTAGTCTAATAATATTGTTTCCCATGTAAGATCTAATAGTGAGCTCTGATACCAACATTGTAGCGCCCCAAAGCTAGCAGCTGACTAATCCAAGAGATTAACTAAATAAAGAGGCCCTAAGGAATCTAAATCATATACTTGAGAATCCAATCAAGATACTACAAAATTATACCCAAAAACTAGCCCCGCTCTGAAATATACATATATACAAGAACTCCTCTCAAATGATACATATACAATATTCATTTGGCTTACAAATAAAATAACAACACAATAAACATAGCAGAAGTTACCCAACTAACGGACTCAACTCCTCGAAGCTTCCGCTGCACAACTCTGATCTGTCTCTGAAACTGAAAGTGGGAATGGGTGAGCACATCATCCCTAAAAGGGGTGCCCAGTAGAAATTGAAAATGCGGGGGTCTAACAACCACACCCAACAATTCATTTGGCAATCTGAGAGGACTTACTCCAATACACTTTCTAGAGAATCAACTAGACAATCATACTCAATCTAGATTAAAGTATATCAAAGAGTTTAATATCTCTAACTCTTAATTCAATCTGCAATCAACAAATAGAAATCTGCGAGCCCGATTGAATATAAGAGGAGTTAATTGAACGGTACCAAAGACCAATGTTCAAGTGTCAATCAGTGTAAATCAACAACCAAATGTTGGATATTTTAATTGATTGATCTTAACGCACAACCTGTGATATTTCAATTATATAACAAAATATAATGCGGAAAAGAAATAACAAAGACACCAGAATTTTGTTAACGAGGAAACCGCAAATGCATAAAAACCCCGGGACCTAGTCCAGATTGAACACCACACTGTATTAAGCCACTACAGACACTAGCCTACTACCAATTAATTTCGGACTGGACTGTAGTTGAACCCTAATCAATCTCACACTGATTCAAGGTACAGTTGCGCTCCTTGCGTCTTTGATCCCAGCAGGATACTACGCACTTGATTCCCTTAGCTGATCTCACCCACAACTAAGAGTTGCTACGACCCAAAGTCGAAGACTTGATAGACAAATCTGTCTCACACAAAAAAGTCTATAGGATTGAATAAATCTGTATCCCACAGAAATACCCAAGAGTTTTTGTTCCGTCTTTTGATAAATCAAGGTGAACAAGAACCAATTGATAAACCGGACTTATATTCCCGAAGAACAGCCTAGTATTATCAATCACCTCACAATAAACTGAATCGACTAGCAAAACAAGTTATTGTGGAATCACAAACGATGAGACGAAGTTTGTTTGTGATTAATTTTCTATCTTGCCTATCGGAGATATAAAATCTCGAGCCAATTATTTCAATTGCACTCAACATAATAGAAACATCAAGATCAGATCACGCAACTACAAATATAATAGTTGGGTCTGGCTTCACAATCCCAATGAAGTCTTCAAGTCGTTAACCTACAGGGTCTCGAGAAGAAACCTAAGGTTAAAGGAGAATCGACTCTAGTTATGCAACTAGTATAACACAGGAGGTGTGGGGATTAGGTTTCCTAGTTGCTAGAGTTCTCCTTTATATAGTTTTCAAATCAGGGTTTGCAATCCAAGTTGCCTTGGTAACAAAGCCTTCAATATTCACCGTTAGATGATTCAACCAAGCTAATATATTTCAACGGTTAGATCGAACTTAGCTTGTTACACACAAATGAAATGTACCCTCATTTAGGTTTATGTAGCCGTACCTAAACGTGTACACCAGGTTGGTTCACATATAGTTAACCGAGGTTAGCCATATGATTACTCTCATATCAACCTTATTCATCTTAACCATAACTAGTTCAAATGACTCAAATGAAACTAGTTAAGAGTTGTTCATTTGTTTAGAAAACATATTTGAAATCAAATCGGTTTGATTCGCTTGAATCAATCATGAACATTATAGCCACGGTTTGCATAGATTGCATTCCTTATGATTTAAATGTTTAAGTTCATGGACTTGACCGATTTGACAAAGTAGCCAGCTTAAGTATGCGTACTTAAGCAACCAATTTTTTGAGTTTGTAAAGTTTCCAAACTCAGCAGAAATTTTCAGTTCAAAAACTTCCGTCAGTATGCACTCATGTACGCATACTTAAGGTGACTAGTTAAGAGTTTTGCCAAAACCAAACACAGCAGAAATTCTCGGTTTGAGAACTTCCACCAGTATGCGTATATGTACGCATACTTAACCTGTCTCCTTCACCAATTTCGTATACACACATATGCATACTCTTGGCTTACGGTTTATGGACTTATACACTAATGTGCGAACACACTATATATGCTTATATCCAAAGATGGTTACATCATCAACTCTTTATTTCAATCATTGAAACATTCTTCTATAATGTCAATAGTCGTTTTGACACACTATTAACATCAAAGCAATTTTCAAGATATTGAAATAATCATTATTGAAACCTTCCAAGTCTTAAACCAAATGACTGTATCACACAAACCATGTAAGATGTTACTCGGCAATTTTCTCATGATATAAGATGAACTTGGTCGAAGCGAAAGCTTACCAACACATATTTCGAGAAATATGTAAGCGAGATATACTCAGCTCGAAATCTCAAATGTGTATAGAGAAAACTATATCGTAGCACGACTTATGTCTCAATATAGGAGATAGTAGAAATTGACTTTCCAAGTGATAGATAATTTCAAGTCTCCACATACGTTTTGTCGAAGAAGTTCCACACGCTCCCCTTAGTAGTTCTTCGTCTTCAAGAGATGAACGTCGAGAGATTTAAGCTCAACTACATTATCTATGTCCTAGTCCGAGATATCTATAAATAGGCTAGAAATCAAGACTTATAGTTTTGATCACTGATAGACACATTTTTGTGTCTAATTTGTCTCGATTCTATATATTGATAGTGCTCGTTTTTGTACTTATTATGGTGTTTTATGCATGTGTAGGTATTTTTGGCCAATAAACATTTTTGGAAAAATCAGCTCGAAAAGTTGCGCGCGGAAGACACTTGCTATTCGGACCCCTGAAATGGATAAGGGGTATCCAGTTTATAAGGGGTAACCCTCAGGGCAGCTACTATTCGCACCCCACCATAGGATAAGGGGCACACCATCTTCTCCGTTTGAAAACCAGTTTTGGCGGGAAACTATACACAGCGTCGGGCGTGAATTTTGGGTCGAGATTTGGACCAGTTTTAGCGAGATTCAATCGCTGATTTTCATGGGCTAGGCCTGTTAGAGCGTAACCGGGTTCGTATGGGTGTTTATATCGATCAACTTGGGCTAGAAATCGTGTTGGAGCAAAACAGAGGAGGTGAGGTTTCACGGGACTCTGTGTGAGTTATTCTTGGCAGTTCCGGGAGATTTAAGGCAAGATAATCCTTCCTGAGATTCGTATCAATCAATAAGAGATATTTGAGTGACTTGTACGGCTCAGAAACGCGTGGAGAGGAGTTTGGAAAGTAGAAAAGTCCGAGACTTTCTGACGAAGAAAAAGAGAATTATATCGAGGTTTAGGGTTGCTGTTGGCTATAAAAAGGATTGCTGGGAGTCACAAAGGGGGGACGCAAACTTTGGGGAGGTTTAGAACAACACAGGGAAGAAAATCAAAAGTTTCAGAGAATTGTTTCTGCTGGTGTAGCTGAAGAACACGAAGAACAAAGGGCTATCAAAGACCGTTGTTTTCGGTGTCTTAGATACAACGACAAATCAACAGTGCATAAGTCGGTCTCTGTAACGGTCCATTGTAACAGCTTCTTTGTAACGCCATTACAGCGTTGCAAGCAGTCTGTTTTATTAATTTTCATCCTTTTAATCATCTTTTGAGCCATAAACACATATTTTGAGATCATGATTAATATGAGGAGCTAAACCCCATTCTTTGAGGCGATAGAGGAAGCTATTTTTCCAACAAAAAGTGGTATATTTTATTTTATTTATTTATTTGCAATTATTATATGATTATTTGCCTCGATTGAAAATTGTTTGAATGATTCTTGTTAAGCAATTGTGATTTCTTTTGATAGAGCATGCTTGGACTTAGGTTTTTGATGTTCTATGCTTCGGATTTACACTTGTTATTTTGAGAATCTACTTGTTGCAATAGTTTAAGAATCAACTTGAATGAGAAAATTGCATGAATATAAATATTGGATTAAATCACTTTGAACTTGGAAAATAGTGGAATCTTAGCCTCAGTGTTTCTTTTAATATTGATAACATCTTTTTCAGAGTTTGCTATAATTTTTAGTGAGTTTTCTATTTTCGTTTTGAATTTGAGTCTAAAAAATCCTTCACAAGTCTGGGAGGAACGACATCTTTCTTACCATTTTCTACAACAAAATTAAAATCACATCAATCACTAACATTGACAAACATGCTTGAGATAGCAATGCATGCGAGTTTGACCGAGCAATGCTCTAACAATCTCCCCCTTTGTCAATTTTAGTGACAAAAACTATCAATACATATGGATTACAAAAAAGATAAAAAAAATAAGCTTCTTATCCACATGCTTGATCTCCATGGCATCTTCAACGCGACTCGAAATCTTCGTCACTTCCAAGTACTCCATGATCCTAAAGGTTGTAAGTTCAGCATCACAGTTGTTGAAGATCCGTAGCTATAACAATGAGAAAACAAAATGCTCTCAATCATTGTTATATATACAATGTCATAGTATTATTACACAACATCAAATTTCAATTGTATCACACTTTGACAATAACACTATGGTTATATGCTTCACTCCCCCTTAGTCAATACATATCTCAACATGAAAACCTCTCCCCCTTACATAATGATCCGTAAACCATATGTATTTGTAGTGTGAACTACACATTAATGCTCCCCCTTTTTGTCAAAAAAATTGGCAAAGGTACGAAAATTAGTGGGATCCTAATGAAATTTCCACAGAGATACATCATGACCAAAAGGTGTATTAACATACCAACAAATTTAGATGCAATCATAAAGCCGAAGCTAAATGCATTCATCAAGGAGTTATGAAGATACAAGATAACCCCTAAAAATTCCACAGCCGCACTCCCCACAAAGATTTGGAAATTAAGCACAAGTTCAAAAGAACTTTCCCCCATAAAATGTCATCCACGAAGGAACAATAAAGGCGACCTTACATTCACAAGAAAAGAAGGTGTTGATGGTGGATTTTTGTTCAGGGTTAAAATTGTAAAACCAAAATTAATGTGCTGACATCCTGCAAAGGGTAAAGCCGTTTGATAAGTGATGAGTGCAGAAAACCTATTCACTTTATTTATTCGAATGAATTCAATAAATACACAAAATTCACCCAGAATGGTGCGTGCAACAGCAATCCCAAATATTATGTGAATTCTATTAGCATTACTAATTAATGCATGATTTTCCTAGTATTTTCCGTGCTATGTTCCCCAGCGAACTCTCAATATTGGCATGATATGACGATTAAATATTCGCTCGCAACAGAGTAGAATGAATCTCACGAAGTGTCAGTATTGAGACCTGCATGAAAACACTCACATAGGGTACATCACTCTCTGACAAAGAGAATCTTGTATCGACGCGCTTTTAACTAAAGGCGGCTCGATTGAACATGTTTAATTTCCTTAAGGAAAATATAGACTGACCATATCAGTCTCATAAACGATCACGGCCACACAATTTGCCCGCGCGATTCAACAAGCCTGGACAAGCCCTGACGGAAATAGGCA
Source organism: Papaver armeniacum (assembly GCA_023531295.1). Taxonomy (NCBI): domain Eukaryota; kingdom Viridiplantae; phylum Streptophyta; class Magnoliopsida; order Ranunculales; family Papaveraceae; genus Papaver; species Papaver armeniacum. The sequence continues at coordinate 39,510 of JAJJWW010006347.1, read as the reverse complement.
ACCATCATGATGACCATCAGCGGCCCACCAACGCCCCAACTGATCGGACCTTCCCTAAACGCATCCCAGCGTTGTCAAACGCCAACCCTAAGTAGGGTGGTCACGCTGTGGAAAGAAGCTCGAACGAGCATAGACTGTCCAAAACAGTCTTAAAAGCATCACAGTCGTCCAACTTTGCCATCCTGGTTGGACGGCTTGGATTACTCCACGAGTGATTAGGGAAGTGCTAGCACGCCCACCGGCGGGCCCACTAGTCATCTAGTTGATCGAATCCCATGTTGACCATTCACAAGCGCTTCAAACGGCGACCCAAACATGGGCGTTGGCGTTGCGCAAGAGCAAAGCTCGAATGAGCTAAAACCGTAAAAAACGGTCTCAAAAGCCATCATATCCGTCCAACTTCGCCAGCCTAGTTGGACGGCTTAGATCGCGTTTTGGAAAGTCAGGGAGGAACGCACGAGTTCACCACCGGCCCAACACTATTCCTGCTCGATCGACTTGCCCATGGGAAGTCGATGATGTATTGAATTGCTTGATCAAATTATTGGCTTGTTAACCCAATTGGGTTGTCTGGTGGTTTGTTTCTGTTTTGGAAGGATGGTATGGTTTTTGAAGTTGTTGATAGCAATACAAATTTTATTGTATGCCTTGTTCAATTTGATGCTAGAAGCGATAAAACCTTGCTGGTGTGTATGTATGGATCCTTAGATGATACAGGTATTGCTAGACAATGGGACTATTTGTCCAGACTTTCTGGCAGGTTTCAATGCCCATGGGTCATTATAGGGGACTTGAATTTCATAACAAGAAGAGAGGAAAAACTAGGAGGGAACCCTCTTTCTCAATCTCAGTTAGAAGAAGTGAATGATCACCTTGATTTTCTTAGCTTGAATGATATTAATTTTGTTGGTAACCCATACACTTGGTCTAATAGAAGGAGTGAAAATAGTGTTATTTTTGAAAGGATTGATAGAGCATTAGGAAATGTGAATTGGTTTGATGTCTTTCCAAACTGCGTTGTTTATCATTTGCTTGCTCTTGGTAGTGATCACTGTCATATACTTCTGGTTAGCTCTAGAGAGGAAAACTTTACCATGAAACCTTATAGGTTTAACAGGTGTTGGTTTCTAAATAGTACTTGTAAGACTCTTATAAGTGATAACTGGAATAGTCAGGTTAGAGGCTCTTTTGCTTTTAGATTCACTAAATCTCTTTCAAATGTTAAGCATGTTCTTAGAGATTGGAACACACATACTTTTGGAAATATTCAGACTCAATTGAAATTAGCTCAGGATCAATTGGCTTTGGCCAGTTGTAACAATACAAATGGACATAGGTCCGAAATAGAAGAACTTGAGAAAAATGTTAAGTACTGGTATGATGTCCAAAAGGAGTTTTATATGCAGAGAGCTAAGGAAAATACCTTGTCTTTTGATGATAAGAATACTAGGTATTTTCACGATAAAGCTAAATTTAGGAAAAGAAGAACGCAGATTGAATCCTTGCAGTCCGGGATTGGAATCTGGTTGACTAATAGAGAAAGCATAGCTAAAGAGCTTAGGTCTCATTTTTTAAATATTAGTCAAACTAGTAATCCTCCTAACTCTGATCTGTTTTTGAGTAACATTGTCCCCTGTATTTCTGCCGAGGATAATGATTTTGTTAAGGTCGCCTTCTGCTGAGGAGGTGAAGCAAATTGTTTTTCAAATAAAACCTTGGACATCACCAGGTCCTGATGGTTACCCATCAGGGTTCTATCAACAAATGTGGGATGTGGTAGGCGAGGATATTGTTAAGGTAGTTCAAGCCTTTTTTCACTCCAAAAATCTTTTAAAGCAAATAAACCATAGTTTTATATCTTTAATCCCAAAGTCTGATTGTCCTAAACGTGCCTCTGATTTTAGGCCAATAAGCTTAAGTAATGTCCTTTATAAAATTATTAGCAAAATCTTAGCTAGTAGGCTTAAGAAAGTCATGGAAAAGTTCATAAGTCCATATCAAGCTGCTTTTTTAGCTTCCCGGCAGATTACTGATAATATTGTGATTGCACATGAGATTGTTGATATTATGAGAAAGTGTAAAGCTAGAAAAAAAGGTCTTTTGGCTATCAAACTTGATATGTCAAAGGCTTTTGATAGGATTGAGTGGGATTTTTTGATTGTTGTGCTTAAAAAACTAGGGTTTCATGATGATTGGTGTAAAATGATTATGCTTGTGTGTCGACTGTTTCCATGTCTGTACTTTTAAATGGATCGCCAGGTGAGATCTTTTATCCTACTAGAGGCCTTAGACAGGGAGACCCTTTATCTCCCTATTTGTTCATTACTTGTATGGAAGTTTTATCTAGGCTTATCCTTAGTGTTGAAAATAACAATGAGATCCAAGGTATTAAAGTTACTAAGAACAGTCCAGCAATAAGTCATTTGTTTTTTGCTGATGACTGCCTTATTTTTACTAGGGCTAATATCAAATGTGCTAGGGGTCTTGATACTATGCTTAAGGATTTCAGTAAATATTCTGGACAGTCAATTAATTTGATAAATCCGGAATGGCTTTTAGTCCTAAAATGAATAGTGATATTAAAATTCAGATTGCAAGCATTTTAGGAATTAAGAGACTAGCTCTTCAGGACAAGTACCTTGGTGTTCCATTGTTAATACAACGAAATAAGATGGAGACATTTGGCCATTTGGAAGGTAAGTTTCATGATAGATTAGCAACATGGAAGAGTAAGTATTTTAACCAGCCTGCTAGGACTTTCATGACGCAATCTGTGCTGGGGTCTTTAGCATCTCATCACTTAGCGGTCTTTCCCATGCCTAAGAGGCTTAATGATAGGTTAGATGTTGTGCATCGTAAATTTTTATGGAATAAGAAACAGAATAGAAAAGGTTTTACTTTAAAAGGGTGGGACTCTGTCACTATGCCTAAGGTACTAGGGGGTTCAAATATTAAGAAAACTGCAGACCTGAATAAGGATTTGCTTGTCAAACTAGCATGGAGAATGTTGAATGAACATGATGCTCCATGGGCTAGGATATTAGGAGACAAGTATTTCCCTAATGGTAAGCCTCTTCACACCATTAATGAACATGGATCTTGGGTTTGGAAGGGTATTTGTGAGGGTTTAGAAATAATTAAGGAGAATTATTGCTGGGAAGTGGGAGATGGCAAGAGTATATCCATTTGGGATGACAAGTGGATACCGAATAGGTCTGACTTAGTTTCGTCTAGGTTTAGGTCTTATGCTCTTAATACTGTTGACCAACTTATGTTACCTAATTTGAAATCTTGGAATGTTGACCTTCTTCAAACACTTTTTGACAATGATACTGTTGCTGCCATATGTAATGTGAGAATTCCTATTAGTGGTACTGACAGGATGCGTTGGACGCCATCTCATAATGGAGTTTTCACGGTTAAAACAGCATATAGGACTATCAGTAGTGCGGGTTATAATCCTAATATTGTTGCTGCTGAATTAAATTTTCCATGGATTAAATTCTGGAAAGCTAATCTTCCTCCAAAGATTCTACATTTTCTTTGGAAATGCATTCATAATTGTCTCCCTGTGAATGAAAGGTTTGCTAGGCATGCACATAACATTAGTCCTCTATGTCCTTTATGTAACTCTGATGTGGAATCTGTTGACCATTTGTTGATTAGGTGTCATGTTTCGAGGAAGATTTGGCAGGCTTTAGACCCTAATGTACTTAGTGTATTGAATGGACAGACGTTTAAGCAATGGATTTCGACTTGGTTTTCTGTTAACAACACACATAATGACTTGATTGTCTTTGCAGGGTTCACTCTATGGAATATATGGAAGGTTAGATGTGCTTGTATTTTTGATAATGTGCAGTTGCAGGTTGACCTTATTGTAAGGGCAGTGAAGCTAGGAATTCTTGAGTGGAAGGAGCATGTTAATAAGTTAAATACTGTTGGTTTGAATGCTGACAGGATAAGGGAACCAGTTAGATGGGTTCCCCCACCCATTGATTTTCATAAAATAAATTTTGATGCCTCATTTCTAAAGGTTGATAAATCTATGGGTTTAGGGCTAATTATGATTGATGATGCAGGAAGCTTCCATGGAGCATGGTGTATTCCTGGGATAGCTCATGGGGAGGAGTAGGCTGAAGCTTTAGCGGCTTTGGAGGCGATAAAGTGGGTCAAAAGAAGGAGTATCCAGAAGTTACAGCTGGAAGGAGACTGTCTTAATGTAGTTAGATCTATTAACGGCAATACTGAGGCTGTGAAATGGCAGAATAATTCAATCATATTAGATTATAGGGAACTTTTAAATGGGTTTAATGACTGGTGTTGTGTTCATGTTCCTAGGGGCACAAACGATGTTGCCAATAATCTGGCAAATGAAGCTATAATTAGTCCTATTTCTTTTTTTTTTGGGTCCTGAAACCTCACCTATGTGGTTGTCAACTCTCATTAGAGAGAAACTGATTGTTGCGATTTGATGATGCAATAGAATTTTCTTTTCCTATTAAAAAAACTAGGGAAGCCGCGGCGGTTTCAAAACCCTAATTGGGTTTACGACAACATATTTTTATCGCAGATTGATCACAACCATCCATCTTCGCCAGCCTAAACGAGCGACATAGATCTAAATTCAAGTGGTCCCGAAGGTGTTAACGTGATCACTGCGAACCCACCTTTACATGTGATTGACCGACCTACGCAAACTAGGGCTCAATGCCTCGAAACGCACGCCCAAAGAGGGGTGGGCCACACGGCTCCCTAAACCCTAAAGCTGCGTCAATGGCAGTATGCAACTGCCGCAAAACATCTCGTCCATCAAACTTTGCTAACCTAGTTGGATGGTGTGGATTTGTTCTTCGAAAACAAGTAAAGCAACATTGTGAAGGCCGGCCATCCCTCTTCCACATGAGGCAATCAACCAAGTGATGACGTGACCGTAGGGTCCTCAAACGATCACCCAAAGGTGGTCGATCATGCTGCCTCCTTTAAGACGCCTATCCGTGACTTATACAATCAGGCTCTACAACAATGATGCTTCATACATATCGATTAGTTTGAGATGCTTAAATGCGATGCTTCACATGCATCGAATACATACAATATTTTATATTGGCCTCATAAACGACTTAGTTGTTTCACCTAATAGCACCATGCTATTCTCCGCGGCGGGTCCTACGACTTGACCCACTTATTCGAGACATCAAACATGTCACAAACTGGGGGATACTTACTGGGTTATTGGTCTGGTGGTTTACAACGTGCGACGTGCAACGCGTCCATTACGAGAACGTGTCAGGAAAGATGGGCGGTTAACAGTAGTGAGAGTGGTGGAAGAACGTGTGATCATTTTTCCCTCATTACGGAAACGCGATGATCACTACCTTCCGCACAAACCCACACCTCCACTACTTCACTTCCTCCACTTCCTAAGAGATCAGGGTGTGTGCGCTCAATGACTTGTATAAATAGATTTTCAATCTATTTCAAACAAAAGACACAAGTGTTGTTAACACAGTATCCAGAAAATACCCAGAATTGATAGCTTGCATTATGCAATCCAGTTCCACATTATGATACAAGTCATAAATAGCCATACCTTCAAAAATTCAACATTTTTGATCTCAACACCTTCTTCGCTTCCCTCCCTAAGATCAACCCTTCTCCTTCACTTTGTGACGAAGCAAGTTTGGAACGACCATTTCTTGGTTTAGGCCATAATTGTACAGATTGATCTCTCGAATCTAAAGTACTCCCGTGCAGTGCATTTGTTTAGGGTTTAGATTCGTTTCTCATCAACACACCCAAATTTACCAAAAATAGCAGAAATAGTTTTCACCCATAAACAATTGGCGACCACAGTGGGAGATTGATCTCTCAGTTGCAAGACCAATATTCATTCCAGTTTTCTCAATTTCAAAAGGGTGGATCTTAGATTCAATTCAATCATTAAATTCAATTTAGGTTCAACAACCAATTTGAATTCCGGTGTTCCATTCGCCAAGAAGCTTCACGAAAATGATTTTTCAAGCAATGCTTCGTATAGTTGAGCACCAGTAAATATCCCAGATAAAAGGACCAGAAAGCCGCATGGAGACACAAGACGCGACTACTACTTAGAAGAACGCAGTGGCTTCTCTCGAGACCCGGATGGAGCAACCGTCCTTTCTACATTACCACAAGTTTTGTATCGAGCAATCCAGTAATGCCTCAAAGGGTCCACAACCAGAAAGACGAAGTGAAGATTCGTGTAGCTGTTGTTCCAGTATGGAGATAGTCGACAACAAATCTCAATACCATTGGAGTCCTAAGGAGACACCTGCAGAGATCACGAAAGAAAAGGTCTATCTCTATTCCACCACTTCTACCAATTTAAAGTCAGGAATATCCGCTATCACTTCATCAACGAAACATGTAGATCCAAAACATGGCGTAATTCCGAGAATTTGTGTATCTACAATAACAAAGGAGGCTTGACACATCTTCAAATCATCATAAAGGGTTCACCTATTATGTCAACCCGGACAACAGCGAGACACTTCCTTAGGTGTGACACCTCCGATCACCAGAACCAGAGCCGCTGCCGCCACCAATATTTCTTCGAGCGTAACGCCCCGGTTGTTACTAGCGCTACTGTCACTTCCCCATTAGGACGAGAGACCGGGGGAACCAGAGGAGGCCAACCCCCTATCATCGTTGTTGATTTAATGGAAAGACGAGAAGTTCTCGTTAAGGCTCATACGGACATGGAGACAACTCAGAAAGAGGGCGTGCATTCATAGATGGAGAAATTCCTGAGCGCTCAAGGGAAAGGAATCAGCCGTCCAATTTCATCACGCATGAGGATCTAGAACGAATTCTCCAGCATCGAGGCAAGGAAAACCTGGTAGACCTGCACCAGCATCAGCCTCCTTATCCTCCTGATGTGCAAAGAGTTCCTCTTCCGAGAGTGTAGTTGCAGGAAATCCCACAATACACCCCTCATTAGATTTTACTTAACTAATCCATTTGAAGATGAAATACTATAAATTTTATTGATTATTTTCTTGAAATGTTTGCAAAGGAAGATAGAATAGAGTTAAAGAAATTACAATCACTTTGGATTTTCTCTCTCCTAATGACTTGCTTCACAATTCAAAAAGAACCCCCTTTACAACAGACTTACTCAACCCTTTATATAGGATATTACATAGTGGATGACAGCTAAGCTGTCCTTTATTTTCGGGAATGACTCGCGAAGTATCGAAAGTGTATAAGTGTTCGTCATCGCGACACTCCTAAATCTCGCCAAATCTTCACACTTTTCTCATGTTCTAGCTGCCGTCATCCATTGCGTCATTTATATCATTTCCCTGCGACACCTTCGCAATGCTGTCGTTTATTGATCTCGCAAAGTATTGATGTCGCGATATTCTGATCCTACATCTTGCCTCTTCTCATGTCTTCTCTGCGAAGGAGAGAATGTCATGAGAATTATCATTTTGAAATGTCGCCACCGTTTATTTTCTATCCATTTTTTTTTACCGACAAGATTCCGTGAATTTAGGAATGGCTGTTTACACGTATCTAAAATTTCACTTTTTACCGGCTCATTTAATGTTATCCGGTTACTCTTCTCCCATCTATTTAAAGGGGAATTCCCTTTGAAAATTCTTCTCTTCTTTTACTTCATCTTCTTTATTGTCTGCAACTTTTCTCTGCCGTTTTCCTTCATCGTCTTCTTCATCGTCTTCCTGCTATAATTCTTCTGCTACTGTTTCTATGGCATCAAGGTCTGTTGATTTTACTAATTTTGATTATTTCATGATTGATCTCTCTTATTGTAGTCTTTTACTTGGATATTACTCTTCTTTTAATGTTTCTCTTACCATTTTTATTTTAGCAAGAACAAGTCCAGCACCAAATTCACCGTTACGAACCCTAACATTTCTTCGGGTTCACAATCGAAATCCTTTGCTTCTAAAAGGCAGCCTGCGAGTAGCAAGGTATTTAAGAAACATTTACTCTTTTAATAACAATATTGTTGCCTCTGTTTCTTATTTAACTTGTAATTCGCAGGATGACAAAAATGGTGGTAGATCTCCCAAAAGGTCTCGCCATTCTAAACCAGTTGCACCTCCTATTTCCTATCCTGGGTTCAAACTTGTTACTTCTCCTATGGTATCTTCGCAGGACAATTCTCCCTCTTTAGCGATTGCTTCGCAGAATAAACTAACTTCTTCTTCTCAAGATAATCTGTCTCCTCCTGCGATATCCTCGCAGGACAAATCAATCCCTGAATTTTCTGTCGATGAAATTCTTCAAAATGATCCTCTCTCCACTTTTACTCTTAATACTTTTGTCTCGCCCCCACCTGTTAATCAGGTTTCTTCAACTGGCATTCTTATAACCAAGAATGATTCAACTTTTCCCTCCTCCTCCTCTGAGTCTATCCCTCTTACCAAAGAAAATTTAGAAGGGATAGATTTAACTTTCAAAGTTTTATCAGACGTCATGAATGATGTCAAGAAAACCTCCACTGATCCTATCAGGTCTAGCGTTTTTGAATCCCTGGGTAAATATTTTGGTTCCGACATAGTGTCGCGAACATCTCTGGAGCAAGAAATTAAGGTCTTGAAAAATAGCCTTCTCAACATTTTTTTTTTTTTTTTTTTAAACTCAAACCCTTGTTCGCCCTTCAAGCTTTAAACCAGAAACGAAAAATGGAGATACATCAGTTGGAATCTACTGTTGAAGAAGTTCGAGTTGATAAAGATGCTTGGATGGAGCAATATAACCAATTAGATAATCTTCATACATATGTTGTTGATCAAATAGATAATCTTTCTAAAGAAAATGCTGATTTAGCTCAGAAACACGTCTCGTTAAGTAATGACTTATCTCGCCTCTCGTATTCTTTGACTAAAGCTAATCTAGAGTTGGAAACTTTATCAGATGAGAATGGAACTCTTTCTCAAGAGAAGCGAACTCTATTAAACAAGGTAGCAGTTTACTCGCAGCAATATGATATTTGTCAAAAATTATGTAAAGAGCAAGAACAATCTCTTCGCTCGCTGAGGAGTCATCTTGAAGAAGTTACTACCGAGAAGGATAAACTCATTCAGGGTAGAATAACCTTAAGTGTAAAAGCAAACCAACTCAAAGATCAGTGATCTCAATTAGAAAAATCCAATTCTTCCCTTGCAAAAGAAAATGCCATACTTGTTTCTAACGAAAAAAATTGGCGAGCTCGTCTGAAAGGATTAGTTGGAGATAATTTTGACAACGCCATGGATCAATTGGAGAATAGTTGTTCGGCTTTAACCCAGCATCTTATCTCGCAAAAGGAAGGTAGTCATAGAAGTTGACTGCCTCATCTATTCATCCTTTATCGGGCCTTGTTGTTTGTTATAATATTTTTTTTTTTTTTTTTTTTTTTCGCAGAGTCTGAGAAAAATCTTCACTCCTCCATTACTGCTTTGAAATCCGACCACTCAAAAATTCGCAAGGAGAATAAAATGCTTGTTACTTCCCTTATGCATTCTCGCGACAGGGCAGAAAGAAGATTCGACTATATGTGTGATTTTAAAGATATAGAGAGTAAGAAAGCGCTCCTTCGTCAACTTCATCTTAAAGCTGAAGTTCTTGTGAATGATGTTTTACTATCTAAATCTCTTGATCCTGTATCTGTCGCACCTCTGGAAGTATGTGATGATGAAGTTCCTAATTCCCCTGATAGTGATTATGATTATGAAAGCTGCGAGGAAGTCACTAATGATGAAATTTTCAACAAGAATCCGAATGAAGGAATTTCTAATGAAAATCCTCCAACTGGCGAAGGTGAAGCTGATAAGATTGTTGAAGAACGTTTATCATCTCCTGTTGTTGAGAAAAACGATGTAAATAATTAGACTGCTTTTGTAATTTTGCATCTTCCAGTCTCTTTATCTGTATGACTTTTTCAGACGTTGCAGTACTCCTTTTGAAAAATTAAATCCCTTGTTGGATAATTCCTTTATTTTGTCTTTCCTTCTCATTTAAGAATTGCGATTTTAATCTCGCAAGCATGTTCGCTTACATTTTTGTGTGGTCTTATTTTGCCTTCCTAGTTAAAGGTCTTATTTCGCCACCCCTCGTTGCGACAAAATCGCAGGACGTCTTTACATTTTCATGTAATGACCCATTGATCTTGTCTTATCGTTTCTTAAGTATTTTTGCCTCTGCAGGATATTTTATTTGCGACAATATGACAGGTTTAAATATACTTGCGAATATAAAACCCCATGACATTGCCGTCTTTGCGACGAGATCGCATGACGTTTTTACATTTTCATGTAAAAACCCATTGATCTCATCTTATCCTTGCGTGAGTATTATTGCCTCTACAGGATCATCGCACAAATATGACAAGTCTAAATTTTCTTGCGAAAACAAAGCCTCGTGACATTTGCGTCTTTTGACACTTATTAGCTCCCTAATGGAGGGTGCCGCCCTTATCTTCTCCCTGGTTGCCCCTTCAAGGAGGCGTACATTGGCCATACAAGACTAGCTCCTCCCATCCGGTCTTAACAACAACCAGTTGCTTTCGCAGCCTCTTATCCCTTATACCTATATGGTTTATGGTTACGAGACTGCACCCTAAGTGGAGTTTTCTTCGGGCCGAGTGCAACATATACCAAGACTTGCCAAGAATGGCCGAGACACTTCAAATGCCCCAAGCACTCTTGGCTCAACCGTGTACCCCGGTGCCTTGAGCATACACTGACTCCTTGGAAGAGACCCTCGGGCGTCCAACCAGGGTATAACCTTATATATATATAGTTGGAAATCCAAGGTATCTCTCCCGGATAGGATTTCATGGGCCCCAAATTTCCATGACTCAGGTTCCAGGAGCGGTGTAACCTTTTCACTGAGCCATGTCAAGAGATACCCCCTTATATGACGCACTTTAGGTCTTACATTTGCCTCTTGTGAAATATCATTCGCGAACTAGGGTGTACGCCATAAAGGTTCGTCCCATTCACTCACTCTTTCATTTTTGTTAATTCATTCAATCATTCATTTTGTTTGCGAAGCTATCGCACAATCTTACATTGTTTAATCATTTTTGTTTTTCAATTCTTCAATCAAATTGTCATACATTCTTGATGGCGAGATCCTCGCATATTTCTTCTTCAATTATTTTTTCTTCCTCTTACCCTTAACATGCTTTTGTCCTTGCTTTTTGATGATTATTCATTTCTTACACTTTTTGCTCCTGCTGCTCTCTGCCTCTGCACCATTCAAATCTCTTAATGATTCCTTTCCATCATAACTTTCAACTGTTTTCATGCATTTGTTTCGCAATGTATCTTCTCTTCTCACATCTATGGTATCCACCATTAATCTTTCTCTTCTTTGTTCATCTTTTGCATGTTGCTTCCAGCCCTTTCTTTTTGCAGATCTCTCTTCGCAACTCTCCACGTCGATCTCATAGCATTTTTGTCCTTCCGTCCAATCTCCCTTTATAATTCCGACACCGCTAGGATGAGGAAATTTTATGCATTGATGATAGGTCGACGCTACGCCCAGAATTTCGTGCATCCATGGCCTTCCGATCAATGCATTATAAGGGGATTCCACATCGACCACACAGAACAAAACTTCAGTTGATAATCCTTGCAAGGGTATTCTCATATGAACTTCTCCTTTAGGCTTATTCGATGTTCCATTGAAACCATATATTTTGTATGTCGAAGGTATCAATTCTTCATCCTTTCCTCCCATAGTCTTGTAAGTATGGTAAAAAAGAATGTTTACTGAGCTCCCAGTATCAATTAAGATTCTATTGATTTCCCAGCAATTTTCTGCTTCATCGTCTTCGCCATCAATAGGTTTTGGATTAATTTCCAGTTTTACAACCAATGGGCTATCATGTATCTCTCTACCTTTAGGTATTTCCTCTGCAGAGAAAGAAATAATATGCAATTGCCACTCTTTTAACTGCGACGTCCTCGCAATGTTCATTACTTCTTTATCATCAGCATCCCTCGCAAAAACCCTACTGAGTACGTTATCATGAAAATCTTCAATTGTGCGGTATGAGTGTACAATGGAGTTGCAAAATAAATTTTTAGCTTTTGCTCCAACTTCTATTACGAATGTTTATTTCCCCTTTGCTGTTGGTGGCGGCAACGGTTGAACTTTCTCTTCACTTTTTAGAAAGTGATTCAGCTTTCCTTGATCAATCATTCTAAGGATGATTCTTTTTATGTTTCTGCAGTCATTTGTCAGATGTCCATGAAAACGGTGGTAGGAGCAGAATTCGTGACTTCTATCACCTAGTGGCGGTTCATTCCCCATGTTCCATGGTGCAGGTATGTTTTCCATCAAGAGTATAGCTTCCCATATCTTTTCCACACTATTATTTAGTGGTGGCATCTTGATTTCTTCCCATACCACTCTATGACGTCGCTGCCCTCCATGATAATTCTGTTTTTGACTTCCATAAGTTTCTTGCGTGTGATCAAGTCTCTGAATTTTGTTATTGCCGCCACGGTTGTAGTAGTTTCTTTCTCTTTCATACTCTTCCTGATCTCGGCTTCCCATGGCTACTAACTTTGGCTGTCCATCATCTACCACCCTCTCTTGTTGCCCTTGCGAAGTACTCGCCACCGTGTGTATTAATTTGGGTAATAAACTTGCATTCGCGACATTCAAACTTGTATTCGCAACTGGATATGATTCCATCTCATTTTGTCTTTCCTCCAAAGCAATGTATTCTTCTTGAAGTTCTCTCAACTCAGTCATCGTGATTGTATTCTTGACTCTGAAAATTTGAATATATAACAAGTTGGTTGCGAACATAGCATTTATGAACGATAGAATGAGATATCTTTCATCCACCCTCCCAGCCATTTCGCTGCACATTGTCTTCCATCTCACAGTTAAGTGCTTCAAACTTTCACCAACTCTTTGTTTTAGCCCAAACACATCTTCGATACCGGGTCGCGAGGAATTGTTACTTATGTATGCCCCTAAGAATATAGCTTGTAAGTGGTTAAATGACGTAATTGTGTTCCTTGGTAAACCCTCGAACCATTTCAGTGCTTCTCCTGTTAAACTTGATGCAAAGTATTTGCACAGTATAGCATCGTGGTTTTCCCATTGTAGCATACATCTCACATAAGCCTTGATGTGTTGTATTGCACAAGTTGTTCCATCAAAAATGCTGGTTAATGCTGGAAGATTGCACTTTGGGGGTATTCCTCCTAACTGCACCTCTAATGTAAAAGGATTTTTCGCAGCCTCTGCGATGGCTTCGTCTAATTGTCTTCTTCCTCCTCCTCTTCTATTGTTCAACATTCCTCTCATCTCTGCCAACTCTCTTAAGATTTTTTCATTTACATCAGGGTTCGAATTCATTGGTCTTTTTAGCTCTGCCTCCCTCCTTCTGCGTTCATGTCTACCTTGATTTTCTTGTTCAACATTCTCTTCTCTTCTTTCTTTGCGACTTTCTCCTTCATCTCGTTCACAAATTCGCACACCATTGTATCTATCATTTTCTCTTCTTGGTTGTCTATCAGCTCTCCTTTGTATTCTTTCATATTCTTCATTGATATTTCCATTGTTGCGATTTTGCTCGCGCCTTCTTTCCCGATTGTCATGATTGTTCTGCCGAATTGCTTCCTCCAATTCCCGTTCTTCCATTTCTACTCTTAATCTTTCTCTTTCGCAAGCTAGACGCGCTTGTTCGATATAATGCTTTTCGATGTCATTTTCAATCTCTTTTTGTTTCCTCTGTATTTCTCTCCCATGCAATATTCTTCTTCCTTCTTCCTGATTTTCTTCATTAATTGGACCATTCCGCTGCCTATTTCCTTGAATTCTGTTATTTTGGACATTCTGTAAAATCTCAGGACGTGGAGTACGCACTATTTCCCTTCTTTCGCAGCATCCTTCATCACGATTTGGCTCTCTTTCTAGATTTTCTTCATTAACATTTTCCACAGGTAACATTCTCCTCATATCATCTCTAACCGATCCTGATCTTGATCTGGTATTACTTCTCGAGCTCCTATTCTGCAACCTCATATTTTCCATTCTTAACTCATGGTTTTGCCTTGTTAAATTTGCGCGTTCTTCCGCTTCTAATCGCCTTTCTTCATGTATCATTTGCCTCAACGTTTCTAATGCTACGATTTCTTCATTTCTATGAACTGTTTCTCCCATTTCTTCTTGATTTCTCTCCTCTTGTCCATTATTTATCAATTGTTGCACTTCTTCTCTTTCTTCCATAGAATTTGATCTCCATGTATGCACACTCACCCTATCATAATCCATTACTCTATTCGGTGCTGGTTGAATTGGCGGTTGAATTTGACCTTCTTCTCTATCTCTTGTGTTTATTCTTGATGGTTCACCTACTTCATTTCTCCTTTCTCCAGCTAATCTCCCGCTTCTCCTTACAATTGTTGGTTGTTCTGATGCATTCCTTCTTCTAGCCATTTCTCAATTTTAGTAAATTGTTGAAAATTATTCGAAATTTCTATCTTGTTACTCCTGATTCTTTCAATTCACAAGGTTGATCTTCTATTCATTCCCTGTTTCTAGCGCATATGTAGTTGCAGGAAATCCCACAATACACCCCTCATTAGAATTTACTTAACTAATCCATTTGAAGATGAAATACTATAAATTTTATTGATTATTTTCTTGAAATGTTTGCAAAGGAAGATAGAATAGAGTTAAAGAAATTACAATCACTTTGGATTTTCTCTCTCCTAATGACTTGCTTCACAATTCAAAAATAACCCCCTTTACAACAGACTTACTCAACCCTTTATATAGGATATTACATAGTGGATAACAGCTAAGCTGTCCTTTATTTTCGGGAATGACTCGCGAAGTATCGCAAGTGTATAAGTGTTCGTCATCGCGACACTCCTAAATCTCGCCAAATCTTCACACTTTTCTCATGTTCTAGCCGTCGTCATCCATTGCGTCATTTATATCATTTCCCTGCGACACCTTCGCAATGGTGTCGTTTATTGATCTCGCAAAGTATTGATGTCGCGATATTCTGATCCTACAGAGAGGATACTCCTCTCCTCAATTTTCCCTTTATGGCGGAACTGGTAATGCTCGTGAACACATCTCTCGTTTTCTGGAGTCATTAGGAGAGCACGAATACAATCATGCCCTTCGCTTGAAAGAGTTCTCAAAATCACTTATTGGGAGAGCGTACACCTGGTACAACAACATTGCACCAAACAGCGTATCCAACTGGTGTGAGATGGTAACCGCTTTCTACAAGAAGTATTTCTTCGTATCCGAGCAAATCACCTTTTGAGATTTGGGGAGAATGTTCCAACGAAACAACGAACATCCAAATGATTATGTGAAGAGGTCCAGAATTCAGGCACTGGATTGTCACGATCCAAATATGATTGAACAACGATTGGTGGAATTATGCAATAATAGTATGGTGCCAGTCTATCGTGTTATGCTGGAGAATCTGCAATTTCAGACATCCTCTGAACTTCGTGAAGCTGTTAAGCTCGGATACAACGACACCTGCCCTGCTAGAAATAACCAGGCCTGTCAGGATTGAAGAGCCTCATGATATTCGTGGAAGCATACATCTCACCAACATGCAATACAACCTTCAGCCTTCTGTAAGCAGCTTCACTGAAGCAGCAAGAGGAAAACCAACAAGATACAACATCCTGCGCGTCCAAAACCGCCAACTCCAACCTCAGTACCACGTGCACGACCATCATAATGATAAAAAAACGTCGGAGATATACCATATCTGGCTTGACGGCAACAAAATCGGTAAGAGACGCTTTCAGAATTTCGTCGTCTCCCGTAGAAGAAGTAGTTGCATTACCGAAGGAGGTCGCACCCGGGACTTAAGGGGTACATACGAACTCTCCATATCAAGAGATTCTTCATATTTGCACAACATGTTAGTTAAGTCATCCGCATGAGGGAACTTCCCTACTCCTCAAAGACACGATCCAAAGATGATAAAGGCAAAGGAGTGTGGCTGGGGACTGCTCAGCATTACCCATCTCAAAGATGCTGAATTTAGAGAGATGCAAGCACGCTATCATTATGATTCCAAGATGTCCAAAGACGAGAACATACTCAAGAGATCGGATGTATTTTCAAAGATCAGCGATGCCTGGACGTCCATGAAACACAGCGTAGACGCAAAGACGGCCTCATGATCATCAACTCGTACGATCCTCATCAACGTTGGGGTCAACTCCAACTCTACCCAGCGTGACAGCATCTATCAAGTTGAAAGCTCAATAGATTCTCGTGGGCAGGGGACTGTCTCCCTCTTCTCCATTCCATGAGGAAACATCAAGGAACCTATCGGTTCCATCATCAGCTTCTCCCTCTAATTACGAGACGATCTCTACCATTATATGAAGACTTCCAAGTTCGTGCAAGTAGCTACCATGCCTCTCCCTGCATGTCTCTTCTGATCACAGCTGCTGCCAAGAATCGTTGTTGCTCGCCAGAGCTTCACCATAGCAACAACCACTACGGACAGAGGTAATCCGAACTTCTGCATATTTTGCTTTCCCATGGAGAAGTAATAGAGTCACCAATATGGAGGCGAGATGGTGATATCTTTATTATGGTAAACCCACCGACCATACAAGATAGAGCCATGTAACTCACACTTGGGGACTGAGACTCATCATGAAATTCCTTCACCGTCAGTCAAAAAATTCTTCAACACAAGAGAGACGGTCAAGAAGCATGTAATTTGCAAGAGAAAATCAAACTGAAGGAGAAGCCGCTTCAACGCTCTCTCCAGAAGAAGCCGCACGCTCCAGAAGCCGCTTCAACGCACCCTCCAGAAGCCGCTTCGATGCACACTCCAGAAGCCGCTTCAACGCACGCTCTCTCCTGAAGACGCTTCAACGCTCTCTCCAGAAGAAGTCGCTTCAACGCTCTCTCTCCCGAAGCCACATCAGCACCCTAACCCGAAGCCACTTCAGCACTCTCTTCAAAGGCCGAAGCCGCTTCAACACCTTACCAGTAAATGTAATAGAAGTACATCTTTCAAGAGAAAATAAGCTCGGGATAATTACACCTGGGGACTGCCAGCACAGGATGCCTTCACGTCCCTCAACCGATTTATTTCTAATATCCGCAATCATCACTGTTGAAGCTTTACGAGACGTAGAGAATTCTCAACGTGAAGACGTACATGTGCATCAAAGACTCCAAAGTACAAATCATAGATATTTTCACGTGTCCAGCCACGCCATTGATTCTGAAGTGTAACTGGGGACTGCTCATCGCATCCCGTTCCATATAACCATCCAAGATTCAGAAGACGATTCAAAGGATGTTGCTTGAAACGAAGTCTTTGAAGACTTATAGCGGCACGTCAACAACGAAGGTCTCTCAGCTTGGATACTTCACTTAACGGCTCCGGAGGATTGTGCCCATACAAGCATATCATTATCGCAATCACAAAGAGCAAGATGACTGAAAGAAATCATCAAGCAGCCAATACATGCTTCTTAGGGAAAGCGTCATTCGTACCCTGAAGTGCAGCTGCTTTAATGACGAAACAACCTCTCAATCACCATCTCATTGTGCCTAGATCCCAGAAAGAAGTTTCGCCATCTGTAATTTTCATATTTTGGGAAATCCCTTCACGGAATCAGGAAGCAGCGAGCTAGTGAACGCGATACTCCCAGATTGCGATTACTTCTTCAGACGTGTCCATTAAAATCCTGGATCGTTGCTTCCTGATTGGACATGTGATTGGAGATAGAGCCTATTGCGCTATTAATCACAAACTGGAGATAGAGCCTATAACGCTATTAATTGTTAGGTCCGGTTACTGCTTCAGACGTGTGTTGTGTCCAATCGTTGATAGAGCCTATAGCGCTATTAATCACAAACTGGAGATAGAGCCTATGGCGCTATTAATCACAAACTGGTGATTGGAGATAGAGCCTATAGCACTATTAATTGGAGATAGAGCCTCCGCACCTAACAAATATGACTCCTGGATCTCATGTTCACGGAAGCACAACACACGTGATATAACAAATGGAAGTTACAACATGAATGAGGGATTATTATTTGATCAAGCCCTGGCTCCAGCCGCATGAAGCAAAGACTACTAAACATCAAATAAGTGTCGTCAACGCCAGGGCCAATGGTGCCTTCACTAGAGTCCTCTCCAGGAGATGCTTTAACATCCTCTCCAGAAGACGCTTCAACGCCCTTCTCGGAAGCTGCATCAACGTTCTCTTAGGTACCTGCTTCAACATCTTTTTCAGAAATTGCTTTAGCAGCCTTTTAAGGATATTACTCATGATCGGGATCGTCCTCATTACGACCTCGTCATGAATAGTTTGAGAATCCAATCAACCATATGCCTAATCTACCTGGGGACAACCGACATCATGCTAGGGGAACGCTCACCTGGACGCCTCTTGAATGTGACATGCTCCAAGGACAGGACGACCCATCTCTCCTGGTAACATCTAACTTTGTCTCATAAGTTTTATCTTTATTTGTCACCATCCAATGCCTACCCCATAATAGTGCAACCATTGCGTGCTAGGCAGGGGACCTAATGTTGATGGTGGATTTTAGTTCAGGGTTAAAAGTGTAAAACCAAAATTAATGCGCTGACATCCTGCAAAGGGTAAATCCGTTTGATAAGTGATGAGTGCAGAAAACCTCTTCACTTTATTTATTCGAAGTAATTCAATAAATACACAAAATTCACCCAGAATGGTGCGTGCAATGATGTGATTTTAGATAGTGGTAAGAAAGGTTGTCGTTCACTCAGACTTGTTGAGAATTTGTTTTAAGACTTAATAAAGAAAATAAGAAAAATATATACAAATATGGTGATAAGATGAAGAGACACTGAGACGCAGGATTTCACTACTTTTCATATTGTTGTGTTTCAGTCATTAACTCTAGACAATATAACTCAAACAAAAGAAATTGTGACTCTAATTCTTTGCCAAAAATAAATTTCATAAAACATTATTTGTACGTTGTAAGCATGACGCATTAAAAGTGATTTAAACTAAGCATGCAACATCAGACAAAATAACAAGTAATTAATATAAATTATAAAGCAATTAAATCTATGCAAAAAGTCAATAAAAAAATAATTCATTTACCACAATCATGAAAAGTTGCTTCCTCCGTTGTCCCAGTGATGGGGTCTAGCTTCTCATGGTGAAAACACACTCAAAGGAATTTTTTATTGCTCAAAAAGGTGTTCACAATAATGAAATAGGAGAAAATTAATAAAAACCGGGTTTGTAACAATTATATTTGTTACAAACTGAACTGTTACAAAGAACGATAACTATGAAGTGTCGCTGAAACTGTTGAAATACGACGGTCTTCTGTGGTCTTATGTTCTTCGTGTTCTTATTCACCAGCAGAACTGGTTTGTCTCTGCAACTTGATTTTTCTCCATCCTCAACTCTCTGTTCAATCCCCTCTCACTCCATATCGCTTCCTTTCGACACTAGCTACCCTTTATACTCCACAGGCCTAAGATTCTCTCGTAATTAATCCCCAAATCCCCCGGCAATCAATCAAGAATACTCGGTTTTATTTACATGCAGGTTACGGGAATATCTTCCCTGATTTAGCTTCTGACGCGATTACTCCATCTTAAATCTCTCCAGCTCACTTCTGCACATCCCTTGATCGAGTTAGACACACCTCAAACACCGGAAACCACACAGAAAACACGAGAAGTGTTAACAGAACCCGTGTAAAGCTCAACCCCTGTTTTATCTTCTCGTTCTTTCCTTTCCTTCTTTATAGATTCTACGCCTCAAAAACGATATATACTGCTTCACTGCTCATTAAACACACGCCAGAACTGCAAAAATAACTCGGAAAATCCCGAGAATATTCCACGTACGTGTGTATACTGTATACCATGTTTAATCCAAAACCCGATTATTCAACCCAGATTTCTCGAATCCAACGAACATACAGTAGAAACTCCATTAATTAATACTCGATTATTTAATAAACTCTCTTAAATAATATTTTTAGCCGGTCCCGAGTCGGGGACAACATGCCAAATTAATAATTCGCTAAAATTATAAATTAATACATTTTTGATTATTTATGTAGACCCCATATGAAATATAAATTAATAATCCACTATATATATATATATATATATATATATATATATATATCCATTACACTAATGTTTGTGAAGATTTCTAGAAAAATAAATCAGTTGTCTTCAGTTTTTTTTTAAAATCAATATCACACAAAACTAATTTTTCTTACCATCGTAAGAATTTATAGTGTTGTTTCTCATAGCCCAGTGAGAAATTATTTGATGTGATTGTTGCTCTAACAACCTCGTTTCGTGAAGGGGGGTCTATTGTAGAACTTTCATCATCTTTTTTCCCATCTTTATCAGTTCACATAACGCTCTCAATTATTTCTTCATCAGTCAACAATTGCGTAACTTCATTTTCTTCCAGATATTCACGACATATTGACATTCACTGGATTGCGATAACCCAACTTTTCGATCAAATTTTGCAAGTCTTGACTGATATCACCGGCTAATTGTTCATCTGAATTTCCTAAACCTATGTTATTTGTTGATCAAAGTTAGATTTATCTATAAGTTAATAAGATATTAATTAATATATAAATTAATAATTAATAATTTATCGGTTAATTAATATCTCGCTTAATTAATTAATTATGGTGGTCCCAACAACATTAATTTATAGAGTTTCTACTGTACCTTCTCTGTATAGGCCTAAGAAGTTAATCCAAATCAAAAACACGATTGAATCTCTTCAGAAATAGCTCAAAACTCGAACCCTAATCTGGTAGTAAACTGTGCACTTTTCCCGCCAAAAACCGGATTCAAATGGAGAAGATGACCTCCCCCTAATCTTGTACGGGCATCCCTTTAGCACTTGCCTTATGGGGTGTAAATAACAGCTAGTATGCCCCTTAGTAATTGGGTGCCCCTTATCCAAAGTAGGGGTCCGCTTAACAATTGTCCTCCGGGAGTGCCTTTAACACTTTTTCGAGCCGAATTTTCTAAAAATGTTTATTCCCCAAAAATACCTACACACACATAAAACACCATAATAAGTACAAAATCGAGTGCCAACAATATATAGTATTGATGCTTCATACATATCGATTAGTTTGAGATGCTTAAATGCGATGCTTCACATGCACCGAATACATACAATATTTTATATTGGCCTCATAAACAACTTAGTTGTTCCACCTAATAGCACCATGCTATTCTCCGCGACGGGTCCCACGACTTGACCCACTTATTCGAGACATCAAACATGTCACAAACTGGGGGATACTTACTGGGGTATTGGTATGGCGGTTTACAGCGTGCGACGTGCAACGCGTCCATTACAAGAACGTATCAGAAAATATGGGCGGTTAACAGTAGTGAGAGTGGTGGAAGAACGTGTGATCAGTTTTCCCTCATAACGGAAACACGATGATCACTACCTTCCGCACAAACCCACTCCTCCACTACTTAACTTCCTCCACTTCCTAAGAGATCAGGGTGCGTGCGCTCAATGACTTTTATAAATAGATTTTCAATCTATTTCAAACAAAAGACACAAGTGTTGTTAACACATTATCCAGAAAATACCCAGAACTGATAGCTTGCATTATGCAAGCCAGTTCCACATTATGATACAAGTCATAAATAGCCACACCTTCAAAAATTCAACATTTTTGATCTCAACACCTTCTTCGCTTCCCTCCCTAAGATCAACCCTTCTCCTTCACTTTGTGACCGAAGCAAGTCTGGAATGGTCATTTCTTGGTTTAGGCCAGAATTGTACAGATTGATCTCTTGAATCTAAAGTACTCCCGTGCAGTGCATTTGTTTAGGGTTTAGATTCGTTTCTCATCAACACACCCAAATTTACCAAAAATAGCAGAAATAGTTTTCACCCATAAACAGAAGGATTTCTTTGGAACAACCAAATCACATGAAAACATGAATTTGTATCCAAAAATATTCAATTGAAATAACCACAAGATAACCCATAGTTAGTTCAATCGAAAAATAACAACCAAAATCACAAGAGAACCCATGATTAATTCAATTCAAATACACCACCAAATTAACCACATAAAGCGATCAATTTAATTGGTCATGCTTAACATAAGCTAACTTACGGAGCAACAACTAAAATAACCAAAAGAAACTGATTAATTTAGTTGATCATGTTCGACATAGAGAACCTCACGGAGCAACAACTAAGTTAATCATAAGAGAATGAACAACTCAGTCGATTGTGCTCAACATAAGAAACCTTATGGAACAACACAGTATATGCACAAAGATTGTGGATCGGAGATCGACCAAATACTGCGGAATAGACAAGGATTCATTCTATTTTCCATCACTATTTGCACAATGACATATAATAGACTTAATCCCTGTACACAAAAGTTTTATCCTTTCTTTTTATCAAAACATGACATAAAAGCCTTTAACTTTTGTAATATCAAAAGTTCATTCTATCTTCTATCAATATTTTCATATCGACATAATAAAGATAACTTTTGAACAGGTATGGGACAGTCACAGGTTCACGGACATAAACAACATATCCCATAACAATTTGCAATATATAAAATCATAAAGATTAAAATTGCAAAAATCATCTTCCAAAAAATTTAGAATTTACATAAATAAATCTAAAAACAATGAAGATGAGAATCGTTGGACATAGCTATGTGTGCTCACAATAATGGCTATTCCAAACCCTAGTTATTCTTCTAAAAACATAAGAAATAAATTCTCATAAGAAGATTCCTAGACATAAGACAAACTCGTAATGCACATACAAGATGATTTGTCCTTAGAGGGTAGAATCAATCTTTTTCGCACGGATTTACACCAAGAATAGCTACCAAAGGCGTATAAAAATATTTTATTAACAAATAAGAACATACCAAGTCATTAACGACCATGCACCATAGTTCACAAAGGATGATTGTGAACATTCAAGAATCCCATAGCAATGCGTACTACTGCCCATTCTTGAACTTCCTTCTTTGTGATTCACTAACAACATTCTTGTAAAAGCTAAAAATTAGCTTAGAAGAGTATTACTCCAAGAATCCAAGTGCCCAAGTCCAAGAGAAGTGGAACAAGTGCGACGAAACGGAGCAAAACACTCAAAAACAAGAGACAGGACAAATACCAATCTTAACTCATCCAAATTCAAGATTTCTCATCTCCATTTTTAAAATAATTCAAAGAGGAAGATAATGCAAAAAGAATTAGTTCATTCCAAGTTCGGACGAAGAAGATACGACCAAAACAGGTTTACCGAATATTGACGTCTACAGGCAAGTATGCGTACGGGTATGCCAACAAATTTTCATGACCTGGGGTAGTATGCAAACGGGTATGCGTACAAAAACCCCTGGATTTTGATTTTAAATGATGTTATGCATACTTGGTTGTCTACCATGAAGTCCAAACATCCCGAACTATTGTTTTCATACCTAAACATTTAAGAACCTTAAAAATAGATCAAGTTAGGTAGAAATGAACGATAAGCAAGGTACATGGATCATTACTCTAAGCAAATAAATAAACACAAAACTTGCTCAAATTTATAGACATAACTTTTTAGAAGAACCCAATCGAATTCTACAGCCTTACCGAACATAATTTGTGCGCCCCAATTATTGTGCTTCCCTCACCGTATATATAGCATGGCATTCCTTGGTGAGGATGCACTTTCAACACAAACAAGTTGCGTTGACGTGAACAATGTCTTGCTCACCATGGCACCAAGAAAGAGTTTCTTTCGAACTACTTTTGCATTCAACAAAGTTGAGAAACATCTAAGAATCCGTTTTTACAAGTTTTGCAAAAAAATTTAGAGAGATACACAAAAATTTGAGTCCCTGATGTCTCATTTTAAAACTTAATAAAAACAAGTTTTGCGAGATAATGTTTAGTATCTTCAAGGCAGGAAACTCTTTAGGTGTAAGAAGACATCCTGACATGTTTACAACAGTAAACAAAACAATTATCATGACACAGTGTATCAGGAATTGACCAATGAATTGATTAAACTCCTCAGATGACTGAGATTTAAACTCCTCTTGTAATACGTTTAGTTTACTACAACCAAGTGGATTACACAGAGGAGGAGAATTGCTCTCACTAATTAGTAAATCAATATCAACCTCGACATGAGTATTATTCATCATAACTTGATTTAGCTTGTCAAGAGATTCTTGTTCTTTATGGAGGTATAACTCAACATCGAGAGATAAGCTTTCAAGTTTCTTTTCAAAACCTAAAAACACTTCAAGGGATTTTAAACCTAGAGGTGGTTTAGATAGAATTTCTTCTACAAATTTTATTAAATCAGTCATGGAAGAGAATTCTGAAATCCCTGGATCTGGTGGTGCATTTATTTAGATAACACTTCTGTCCATATCATATCGCTACAAACACAGACTTATGAGGTCTTTAATGTGTTTGCCTGCTCTGATACCAATTGAAAATGCGGGGTCTAACAACCACACCCAACAATTCGTTTGGAAATCTGAGAAGACTTACTCCAATACACTTTCTAGAGAATCAACTAGACAGTCAGACTCAATCTAGATTAAAGTATATCAAAGAGTCTAATATCTCTAACTCTTAATTCAATCCGCAATCAGCAAATAGAAATCTGCGAGCCCGATTGAATATAAGAGGAGTTACTTGAACGGTACCAAAGACCAATGTTCAAGTGTCAATCAATGTAAATCAACAACCAAAGGTTGGATATTCTAATTGATTGATCTTAACGCACAACCTGTGATATTTCAATTATATAACAAAATATAATGCGGAAAAAAAATAACACAGACACCAGAATTTTGTTAACGAGGAAACCGCAAATGCAGAAAAATCCCGGGACTAGTCGAGATTGAACATCACATTGTATTAAGCCGGTACAGACACTAGCCTACTACCAATTAACTTCGGACTGGACTGTAGTTGAACCCTAATCAATATCACACTGATTCAAGGTACAATTGCGCTCCTTACGTCTCTAATCCCAACAGGATACTACGCACTTGATTCCCTTAGATGATCTCACCCACAACTAAGAGTTGCTACGACCTAAAGTCGAAGACTTGATAGACAAATCTGTCTCACACTGAAAAGTCTATAGGATTGAATGAATCTGTCTCCCACAGAAATACCCAAGAGTTTTTGTTCCGTCTTTCGATAAATCAAGGTGAACAAGAACCAATTGATAAACCAGACTTATATTCCCGAAGAACAACCTAGTATTATCAATTACCTCACAATAAACTTAATCGACTAGCGAAACAAGTTATTGTGGAATCACAAACGATGAGACGAAGTTTGTTTGTGATTACATTTCTATCTTGCCTATAGGAGATATAAAATCTCGAGCCAATTATTTCAATTACACTCAACACGATAGAAACAACAAGATTATATCACGCAACTACAAAGATAATAGTTGGGTCTGGCTTCACAATCCCAATGATGTCTTCAAGTCGTTAACCTACAGGGTCTCGAGAAGAAACCTAAGGTTAAAGAAGAATCGACTCTAGTTATGCAACTAGTAACACACATGAGGTGTGGGGATTAGGTTTCCCAGTTGCTAGAATTCTCCTTTATATAGTTTTCAAATCAGGGTTTGCAATCCAAGTTACCTTGGTAACTAAGCATTCAATATTCACCGTTAGATGAAAAACCTGATTCAACCAAGCTAATATCTTTCAACCGTTAGATCGCACTTAGCTTGTTACACACAAATGAAATGTACCCTCATTTAGGTTTATGTAGCCGTACATAAACGTGTACACCAGGTTGGTTCAGAAATAGTTAACCGAGGTTAGCCATATGATTACTCTCATATAAACCTTATTCATCTTAATCATAACTGGTTCAAATGACTCAAATGAAACTAGTTAAGCGTTGTTCAATTGTTTAGAAAACACAATTGAAATCAAATCAGTTTGATTCACTTGAATGAATCATGAACATTATAGCCACGGTTTGCAAAGATTACATTCCTTATGATTTAAATGTTTAAGTTCATGGACTTGACCGATTTGACAAAGTAACCAGCTTAAGTATGCGTACTGGTATGGGTAATTAAGCAACTGATTTTTTGAGTTTGTGAAGTTTCCAAACTCAGCAGAAATTTTCGGTTCAAAAACTTCTGCCAGTATGCGTACATGTACGCATACTTAGGATGACTAGTTAAGAGTTTTGCCAAAACCAAACTCATCAGAAATTGTCGGTTTGAGAACTTCCGCAAGTATGCGTATATGTACGCATACTTAACCTGTCTCGTTCACCAATTTCGTATACACACATATGCATACTCTTGGCTTCCGGTTTATGGACTTATACACTAATGTGCGAACACACTATATATGCTTATATCCAAAGATGGTTACATCATCAACTCTTTATTTCAATTATTGAAACATTCTTCTATAATGTCAATAGCCGTTTTCACACACTATTAACATCACAACAATTTTCAAGATATTGAAATAATCATTATTGAAACCTTCCAAATCTTACACCAAATGATTGTATCACATAAACCATGTAAGATGTTACTCGGAAATTTTCTCATGATATAAGATGAACTTGGTCGAAGCGAAAGCTTACCAACACATATTTCGATAAATATGTAAGCGAGATATACTCAGCTTGAAATCTCAAATGTGTATAGATAAAACTATATCGTAACACGACTTATGTCTCAATATAGGAGATAGTAGAAATTGAATTTCCAAGTGATAGATAAGTTCATGTCTCCACATACCTTTTGTCAAAGAAGTTCCACAAGCTCCCCTTAGTAGTTCTTCGTCTTCAAGAGATGAACGTCGAGATATTTAAGCTCAACTACACTATCTATGTCCTAGTCCGAGACATCTATAAGTAGGCTAGAAATCAAGACTTATAGTTTTGATCACTAACATTGACAAACATGCTTGAGATAGCAACGCATGAGAGATTGACCGAGTAATGCTCTAACAGAAATAACATTTAACTTTCAAGTAATCATTGGAATGATTTGGAAAACAATTCATGTTTTCCCAAAACACTAAATGAAAACCAATTCACAGAGGTAAACAATCATGTATATAGAACTAACTCCTTCTTCAAACAATGTATATATTAAGTGTCGACCAATTCCTTACACACCCTATTAGTTTATATTAGTGTCGACCAATTCCTTACACACCTATTACGCATAAAAGCTCGAAAGTAAGTAGATATGAATGAAGGAGCAATATCCTATATACCACAAATGGAAATTCTCATTTTCCAAACATACAAATGGAAATTCTTATTTACCAAACAATTCATAAAGACAAACAAAGCATAACAATTCCTTTCCAATCAATGGAAAGGTTAAAAGAATCAACAGTACTTTCGGAATTTAAAATAGAACTATGGATGGAATAGACAATCAGGCAATGCATGAATTCGTTAAACATAAACTTTTGTAATAGAAAACAACAATAATCACGCAAGAGTTAAATGTAAATTCCCATCTCTTTTGATGACAAGCCACGCTTACCTCGAGATCCACGATTCAAAGGACGATCCACTGGTTCATCATTTGAATCGATCGTTGTTAATATACACTTACTGTTAATCATACAAGAATTCTAAGAATCTTGCCAAAATGGCTCACACAAGAATCATATAATTATATCTAATGGGTCTAAGCCCATTTATGGTTCTACACCTTTTATTATCTATCTTTAGCACATCTAAGGTTTACTACATCAATTAGATTGGTTCTATAGTTTATTAGCTAAGTTTACTAGCTATCCCGGATAGCCAGGGAAGGGTCTTATAAATATCTACAATTTTGTAGAAGAAACCAAAGGTCAATTCGGACCCAAAAGGTCCAATTCATCAGCATAGGGTAACTAGTCCTAAGCCCAAGTCCATTAAACAAGTCTATTAATCCAAGGCCTGGTCTAATTGGTCAACGTTTGGTTAGAAGGAGTCAACTAACAGTCAACGTCTAAGTCTAGGTCAAGTCAACTGGTCAAACTTAGTCAAAGGATTCAACTCAATCAAGATTCACTGAGTCAAGTTTGGTTAGGTCTGATCACTGAGCTAACTCAGTTAGATACACCAAGTCAGAAGAACAGAATCTGAGCCAAACTAGCGACTCGGCTAACTGAGGCTAGACCTGAGCTAAAACCCACACCATCTTTCTCTAACCAAAATATCAGTTCTACTAGGTTACATCCATAAATTCCACTACAACAACAATACATTTAATTCAAGAAAAACTTCACAATTCAATCACATATACAAACTCAGCTTACCTGCAAAATGCAGTTACAAGCTTTCACTAGAGAGGTTCAACTCAACACCTTCATCTAACCTTCATCCCTATACCATAGCCACATAACATCTCATTCAATTTCTTTAGTCATAACTTTTATAACTTCACTACAACTTAACTCTTCCCTGGAACTGATATAGACCAATTAACATTACCAGAATCTATGTTCCTGCAATACAACTCAACTGCAACACAATCTGGCCCAATTCAGTTCAACTCTTCTTCTTCCATTTCAGTTATAACCGCCCAGTTCAACAACACCATAACCTTAAGACTCCATTTGCACTTCAATTGAGATCATACTCCACCCATTAACACAGTTACTCATACCCATCTCTTGAAATATCTCATTCATCCTCAACAAAACAACAACAGCAGCAACACCTTCCTTAGACTCCATTCCTTAAACATCTAAACATCCTCAACCATTTAGTCTCCAATAACCAATTCAGATGCATTCAAAACAACACACATGTCTTGCAACAATCAACACACACCCCAACTGATCTTCCAATCAATTCCAACACCTTAACTGCACTGTCAATCATCAGTTCACTATAATAATGCCTCCTCCAATCTCATACACATACATCTATCTCAAATCTTAGATCAATTAACATCTCATAAACTGAATAATGAAGGTAGATAACATTACAAAGTTAACTAAGAAGAACAATTACCTCCAAATGATTCTACTCGAGCAACCCATCACAATATCCTATGAATTCTTCTCAATTTGGGGATGAACATGAAACCTTAATTCACTGATTATTCAAATCTTCACTTTCTTCTTTAAACAGCTTCACAACATCAATCCACCAACTACCCCTTTGTACTACATCTATCTGTTACTCTAAATCATTATCAATTTTACTCAAACCCTAATTCAATTCGGGGAAGAACACAAGAACCTTAACCCTTCAACTTCTCAACTCGAATTCCCTAATTAACACAACAAGCTTCTTCTTTATGATCTGTTCCCAAAACCCATCCTTAATTTCATCTTACACAACACCAAATCGAACTCTTAATTCAATCTCCATCTACAGTATCATCTCCTTCCTCTCTCGAGCCCAAAAAACTTCACAACCATCACCCTCACCTTCGATTCAACATAATATCAATCTTCTATGAAATTCTCACACCAAAGAAACTCAAATCTCTGAGATTGAGATCAACAAAGAGGAGAAACAGAGAAGAAGAAAGAAGAAGAGAATAGAAGAAATGAATTTTCTTCTCGATCGGTTTTGGTGATAAGGACAACCAGAAATGATTAAGGCACCAAAGAAAAGGATAAGGGCATCCATGCGGTTTAGAGAAAAATAACGAATTTGCCTTTCTCACTACTAAGATGATTTCTTATTTGTCCAATATCCGAATGATGCGTTCGAGTAGTCCATTTCGCATAACTTCTCGAGATCTATCTAACGATACTAGTTTCGTATCTAGGTCGTCGTTAGATTAATTTCTATTAATTAACTTTCGTGTTAAACTAAACGAGTCATTATCTGCTTTATCGTCCCTTGATCATCTCTAGATCGACTCTTGACCGATCTAATAACGTTGACGAGCTTGCGGATCTTTACAGTAGCATCCTTTCTTGTATTGTGGAAGGATGCTCGTAATTCTCAAGAAGTCCTTGTGTCTTGAGAAAGTAGTTGTTGTTATATTTTATTTTCCCTTACAAAACGATGATCATAAAACTGTTGAGCCTTGCTCCAGTACTTTACATGATGTAATGTTTTTGATCATTTACTCTTGAGAATAATTCCTTGTTTGATTGCCTTGGTTTTTCAACAATATTTTTTTTTCCTTGAACAAAGAATGTCACCTGCTGTTTAGAATGGGTCCTTGAATTTTTCAAGACTTCGTCTAAATTTGGCTCCACCACTCTCTTGGTCGTGTACCAAGATTGTAACCACTATCACATACGGAACTTTTCAAGACTTCATCTAAATTTAGACTTCGTCTAAATTTGGAACTAAACGAGTTTCTAGTTTAATTCGGAACTTTTCAAGACTTCGTCTAAATTTGGCTCCACCACTCTCTTGAATTTTTTTTTTCCGTACACTGACACATATGGAACATATACGAGTTTCTCTAGGGTTTCCTATGAAACACTCATATATATATATATATATATATATATATATATATGTATCGTGCTCCTTCTTGATACATAAACGTTCCAGAACGTCAAAAAGGTTCGCCTGAATTTTGTGTGCATAATGGATGGATGCAATAAGGAAGACAAAGTTGAGAAGTGCAAGACTATCGAGTTTCACAAGAACCCTGTTTTCATAACCTGTTATCATGCCGTTGATCATGAAAACAAACTACCAGTTCAGATATCATCACAATTGGTAGGAAATCTTTTTCGAGATTTTGAGGTCATACGTGAACAACTTGGAATTGCAACAAGAAATCTTGATTTTCTGAAAAACGAACTGAAGAAACCAACTGATGAGCTCATCCATGTTCAATCTCTGGTTGCTGGCCGTGTTTAATGTTTTTCAATCATGTTCTCTAAGAGTTGTTTATTTTGTCTAGGAAAACTTCTTATGAGAATTTTATTCTTGTGTTTTTAAGAAGAATAACTAGAGTTTGGAATAGCCATTATTGTGATTACACATAGCTATGTCCAACGGTTTTCATCTTCAATGTTTTTAGATTTATTTGTTTGAATTCTAAAGTTTATTTGGAAGATGATTTTGCAGTATTAATCTTTATGGTTTTATATATTGCAATTTGTTATGCGATATGTGTGTTTGCGTCCGTGAACTATGATTGTCCCATACGTGGTCAAAAGTTAAGTCTTTCATAAGTCGATATGCAAGTATTGATAAAATATTGAATGAACTTTTGACAAACAAAAGTTAAGGCTTTTATATCATTATGCAAATATTGATGGAAGAAAGGATGAACTTTTGTTTACAATGTATGTCATTGTGCAAATAGTGATGAAAGATAGAATAAATCTTTGTTTATTCCGCAGTATTGATCTTCCCTGATCCATATTTTTATGTATATACTGTGCGGCTCCATAAGTTTTCTTATGTTGAGCATTTCCGATTAAATTAATCATGGGTTCTCTTGTGGTTGATTTAATTGAGTTTTTTGGATGCAAAATCATGTTTCATGTGATTTAGTATGTCCAAAGAAATCCTTCTTTTCTTGTAAAAGTAAGGTCGCTCTTGTTGTTTTTTCAAGAATGACATTTTATGGGGGAGAGTTCTTAATTGAACGTGTGCTTAATTGCCAAATCTTTGTGGGGAGTGCGGATGTGGAATATTATAGGGGTTATCTTGTATCTTTATAAACTCATTGATGAATGCATTTAGTTTCGGCTATATGATTGCATCTAAAAAGTTGATATGTGCTTTCTGCTGGTCATGAAGTGTCTCTATGAAAATTTCATTAGGATCCCACTAGTTTCGTACCTTTGCCAATTTTATTGACAAAAAAGGGGGAGAATTAATGTGTAGTTCACACTACAAATACATATGGTTTTCGGATCATTATGTAAGCGGGGGTGGTTTTCATGTGAGATGTAGTATTTACTAAGGGGAAGTGATACATATCAC
This sequence comes from Papaver armeniacum, assembly GCA_023531295.1. Lineage (NCBI taxonomy): Eukaryota > Viridiplantae > Streptophyta > Magnoliopsida > Ranunculales > Papaveraceae > Papaver > Papaver armeniacum. The sequence continues at coordinate 7,538 of JAJJWW010006347.1, read as the reverse complement.
CATAGTATTGTTGTCAAAGTTGTGATACAATTGAACTTTGATGCTGTGTAATAATACTATGACACTGTGTAACAATGATTGAGAGCTTTTGTTTTCTCATTGTTATGGCTACGGATCTTCAACAACGATGATGCTGCATTGAATATCTTAGGAATCATTGGAGTATTTGGACGTGACGAAGATTTCGAGTAATGTTAAAGAACCAAGGAGATCATGCATGTGAAAGAGAAGCTACAAAGTTTATTTATTTTGTATTCCATATGTATTGATAGTTTTGTCTCTAAAATTGACAAAGGGGGAGATTGTTAGAGCGCTGCTCGGTCGAACTTGTAAGCGTTGCTATCTCAAGCTTGTTTGTCAAGTTTAGTTTCCAAAACTATAAGTCTTAATTTCTAGTCTACTTATAGTTAAGTCTCGGACTAGGATAGAAAGTGTAGTTGAGCTCTAGACTCCACGGCGTTCATCATACAAGACGAAGAACTACTCAAGAAATTGGTGGAACTTCATCGACTAAAAGGTATGTGAAGACTTGAACTTATCTATCACTCAAAATTCTATCTACTCTATCTCCTATCTTGAGACAAAAGTCGTATTGCTATATAGACTTCGATTATACACATTTTCTATTTCGAGACGAGTTTATCTCGCTTATCCATTTCTCGAAATATGTGTTGGTAAGCTTTCGCTTTGGCCAAGTTCATCTTTACAAGTGACGAAAGTCATGTTGATTATTTCAATATCTTGAAAATTACTTTGATGAAAAATATTGTGTGAATAACCTCTATTTAACATCCTCTAAGAATGTTTCAATGATTGAAATGAGAGTTAGAATATATAACCATGAATGGATATAAACATTGTATGTGAACTCATACTTGTGTAAGTCCAAAATCCTTGAACCAAAGTATGTATCGCTTAGGAAGTTCACATTTGTCAAAACAAACTTACATGTATGCAGATATTTTCTAAAACGGTTTATTCGTGAACTAAGACATATATAAACTAAGGAACATATTTGCAAAGTCCACATACAAAATCGTTTTTGCTTCGATTGTGTCTTATATACGATCTAAGCGTTTAAATGAACGTGCATTCACTACACCAAATTTCCGGTATTAGTAACGAGTTTCGAATCTTTTATTCGTTTTCATTAATCGAACTAAGACATATATAAACTAAGGAATGCATATTTGCAAACCGCATGAATCGATAATCTTCATTTATTGATTTTGTTAAGTTAATTATAATCGAATCAAAATCTCACCGCTTTTGCTTTAGGGTTTTTTCGATTTAAATGGATTAGTCTTTTTTTAGTAATTTTTCGTTATATACTTCAATTTCAATGAGATCTAAAATGCAATTGAATGTAACATCTCTAACTTTTGAGTCATTTGAACTAAAGTCCACATACTATTTCTTTTAGTTTGTATTCAAATATCAAGAAACTTGAGTTCTTTTTTTGATTCCCTTCCTTTAAAAGTTCACGCTTTCTGGCGGGTGCCATATCATTCCCCCTGTCTTGGTGCAAGACTTGGCTTGGACCTAAAGTGAACATTACAAGGGCTCCTAAGTTCACATCCCGTGAATTTCTGGAGTTCTCGAACCGAAAACAAACTCAATCCGGTACTTAAGTATGCGTACATGTATGCGTACTTCAAAGAGAGAGCATCCAACGCCTATGTGTAGTATTCAAGTGGGTTATTTTCTAAAAACGGTTTATTCGTGAACTAAGACATATATAAACTAAGGAATGCATATTTGCAAACCGTGGCTATAATGTTCATGAATCGATTCGAGTGAATCAAAATCGTTTTTGCTTCGATTGTGTCTTATATACTTCTATGAGATCTAAGCAATTGAACAACTCTCTAACTAGTTCTTTTGAGTCATTTGAACTAGTTATGGTGAAGATGAATAAGGTTGATATGAAAGTGCTCATATGGCTAACCATTTGGTTAACTACTGTTGAACCAACTAGGTGTACACGTTTAGGTACGGTTACACAAACCTAAATGAACGTGCATTTCATTTGTGCATAACAAGATAAGTTCGATCTAACGGTTGAAAGATATTATCTTGGATCTAATCAGGTTTTCATCTAACGGTGAATATTGAATGCTTTGTTACCAAGGTAACTTAGATTGCAAACCCTAATTTGGAGACTATATAAAGGAGAACTCTAGCAACTGGGAAACCTAATCCCCATACCTCCTGTGTGATACTAGTTGTATAAGCTAGAGTCGATTCTCCTTTAACCTTAGGTTTCTACCGAGACCCTGTAGGTTAATGACTTGAAGACTTCATTGGGATTGTGAAGCCAGACCCAAGTATTTTCTCTGCAGTTACGTGATCTGATCTTGTTGTTTCTATCGTATTGAGTACAATTGTAAAATTGGCTCGAGATTAATTTCTCCGATAGGCAAGATAGAAAAGTAGTCACAAACATCTTCGTCTCATCGTTTGTGATTCCAAAATATCTTGTTTCGCTAGTCTATTAAGATTATTGTGAGGTGATTGATATATATAGGCTGTTCTTCGGGAATATAAGTCTGGTATATCAATTGGTTCCTGTGAACAAAACTCGTAGGTATTTCTGTGGGAGACAGATTTATCTATTCCTGTGGACTTTTCTGTGTGATACAGATTTGTTTATTAAAGTCTTCGACTTTGGGTAGTACCAACTCTTAGTTGTGGGTGAGATCAGCTAATGGAATCAAGTGCGTAGTATCCTGCTAGGATCAGAGACGTAAGCAGCGCAACTGTACCTTGGATCAGTGTGAGATTGATTGGGGTTCAACTACACTAGACCGAAGTTAGTTTGTAGTAGGCTAGTGTCTGTAGCGGCTTAATACACTGTGTGTTTAATCTGGGCTAGGTCCCGAGGTTTTTTTCTGCATTTGCGGTTTCCTCGTTAACAAAATTTCTGGTGTCTGTATTTATTTCTTTTCCACATTATATTTTGTTATATAATTGAAATATCACAGGTTGTGCGTTGAATCGATCAATTGGTAAATCCGATCTTAGGTTGTTAATTGAAATTCATTGATCCTTGAACAATGGTCTTTGGTACCGTTCAAGTTAATTTCTCTTATATTCAATTAGACTCGCAGATTGTTATTTGCTTGAGTAAGTATTGAATCGAAAAATTGAGATATAACTCTTTGATATACTTTTTATTAAGATTGAGTCTGACTGTCTAGTTGATTCTCTTAAAAGTATATTGGAGTTAGTCCATTCAGATTGCTAAGTGAAATATTGGGTGAGGTTGTTGTACCCCCACTTTTTCAATTGGTATCAGAGCAGGCAAACACGCTTAAAGACCTTATAAGTCTGTGTTTGTAGAACATCCTTGGAAGACAACAATGGTAATCTTACACATACCACTAGCTTCAAGTAATTTTCAAGTGATTAATCAATCAATACGAAACTTCCCAAGTTGACATCAAATGATTGTCTCACACAAATCATGTAAGATGTTCAAGGTAATTTTCACATGATCATCTTTGACTTAATATTTAGTTTCCAACAAATAAATTATCTCCAACTAAACTCGTCAAGTATACGATGAGCTTAGCTAAAGCTGAAAGCTTCCAACATGTATTTCGAGAAATATATATACGAGATAAACTCGACTCGAAATTTCAATTGTGTATAATGTAAAAGTCTATATAACTATACGACTTAGTCTCATTAGAAGATAAAATAGAATAGACTTTTGAGTGATAGATAAGTTTTATAGGCTGTTTGGATGCGTTCTGAGAAGCTACTTCTCAAGTCAATAAGCCAAAAGTTAGGTTGGATTGATAAATAAAATCGACTTATAGAAGTAACTTAAAAGTCAATAAGTAACTCCTGAGAGAAGCAAAAATATTTTGCTTCTCACTTATAAAAGAAGTAACTTCTGATGGGCCCCGCGTACTAACCTTCTTCTTCCCTCAGTCATTTCTTCCAAAGACATCAAACCCTCATAGCAGAAAATCCAATTCTTTTCCAAATAAAAAGATAATCTCATACAAAATCGTTTTGTTTTGTTGTTAACCTCTGTATTGTGTCACTAGGATTCCAAAATCATTATTAGTTTTTGAGAATTTGGAGTTAGATTTGAAACCCTAATCTAGAGATAGGTTGATGCTGTTCTAAGAAAAATTAATGGGTTTGGAAATATTGCGAGATTGAGAGGAATTGATATTTATATATGGCAATTCAAGTTTATGATGGTGTTTGAGAAATGGGTTTTGTTCGATTTTGTGATTAACTTCAACGTACAAGAGCAAGACATTGATTCACAGAAGAAACAGTGGAGAATTGGAGTTGTTGCCATCGAATTCGTGGGAAGAAGACTATAGGGGGTGTTCGTACTGGCTATGTTGCAGAGAAGTTACAACAATGGATTGATTTGTGAATGAATGATGCTTTGAAACTAGATGAATATGTAGGAAACATACATGAAGGATTTGGATTAAATTCTTGGCAAGATTTCAAAATCAAAAAAATGTGGAGAAAATTTTTATCACCCAAATTGATACGTATTTAAAGTTTACTTTTCCAGAATCTTCATGAACTACACAAACAGAAGCTTTACAAATCTCTCTTTTTTTTTTGTGGCCAAACTAACTTAATTGCTTAATGACTTATAAGTAATGAGTTTTCCAAACAAGATTCTTTTAGATCTGATCCTTGAGAAGTAACTTCTGCCAGAAGCATAAGCAAAAGTGCTTCTGCTTCTGGTATCCAACCGCGCTATTAGTCTCCACATACCTTTTGTTGATGAAGTTCCTCCAAGCTCTTCAGTAGATGTTCTTCTTCAATTGGTGAACGCCGTGAAATTCTACACACTTCTATCCTAATTCGAGACACATCTATAAATAGACTAGAAATCAAGTATATAGTTTTGATCAACTAAACTTGACATACAAGCTTGAGATAGCAATGCTTGCGAGTTCGACCGAGCAGTGCTCTAACAAGTATTCATTTAGGTTGAAGCAACTCCTACGGATATAAAAGACGTCAGTTAGGGAATCAAGTGCGTAGGGTCTTGCGAGATCCAAGAGACCTAAGGAACAAGATTGAAGGTGAATTGATCGGAGGGTCGATTCAGTCCGAACTACATTCTTGTCCGAACTCTGATAGCAGGCTAGTGTTTGTAGCGGCCTAATACAGAGTAGTGTTTAAAACTAGACTAGGTCCCAGAATTTTTGTTCACATTGGTGTTCTTCCTTGTTAACAAATTTCGTTATCTTGTGGTATTTCCTTTCCGCATTATATTATTTATCTTTATACTAGAAATATCACAAGTAGTACATTAAACAACCTAGACAGTTTTTAAGATCAAACTGTATACAACCTACAAGACTTGCTCTTGTTAATTCGTGTCTTGAAAAATAGATTATAAGATTTGTTCTTGTAGGAATTAGGTTCGTGTACAGTTCAATTACATACTAGGTTGATTCTTGGATATTACTTTTTTAGATCATCCAAGTAAACTTGTTTACAAATCAAGTACAAATATGTTTATTGTTGATCAATACTTACTGATTGCAACAAACTTTTTCATACATGTTCCCGAACCAAAAACTTGGTGGTGTAGTTGGTACCCTCTCCTTTTCAGTAGACATTTTCGATATATAAGAACATTGTATAAATATAACTACCCACTGCCGAGATTATCTAATGCAACGATGAGAAGAACATTGAAGAGCCAAAACATTGATCGAAGACCGAGAAGTCTTCAGAAGACAAGACCGACAATATATGTCGACATCAGAAATATGCTTCCCTCCAAAATTTCCAAATCCGTGGAAAATAATAATAATCATAAGTGATTACCAAATACCCAACTTAGGTATTCATCTAGCTACATTCCACACCAGGTAATTCACGCATCATAACTCTAGAAACAAAAAATATATAGCCGAGCAGGAACTATAATGTAATTGACTTTGTCGTCTGACCTTATAACACTATATCATTGAGTTAATGTCTCTTGGTGCCTATAAATAAAACCCTTAACCTCTAATTTACGGGTCGATCACTTAATTTCTTAATCGAATACAAACCCTTTCCTATCTTGTGTTTACTTTGTCTTTTAACTTGGCCATTTTATACTTGGGTGTGTTGTCTAATCTTGACCATTTGTATCGTTTCTTTGTGAATTTCTATACAAGAATTTTGCATATGTATATTAGGGATCGTCGGATGTCTTTAGTTAGGATGAGATTGGGATGGTTGGATGCAATGTTTGTCTCTCAAAATGTTATGTGACCGTCCAAGACTCAAAAACCTCTTCTGTTTTTTGTATTATAAATAATTCACCTCATAATTTCCAGAACACGTACATTCACAAATTTCACTTATAACTTACTCGAAATATATCAAAATAAATCTGGTGGAGAAGAAAATGAACCCACATTTGGGATCCACAAACTGGGAGATACACACGTAGACAAAAAAATGGACATCATGAAGTAATAAAAAGAACTCCTTATCCAAATAATTTGATAAGACCTAAATTATCCTTGATTAATTAGATATTAATTAAGATTAGTTAGTTAATAGGTTCATATTTTGTTAAAACTAAACTTGAGATGGTGATTAATTAGTGAGGATAACCATTCTCAATTTAGAAGTAGGCAATCAAAATTTCATCCTTCATAAAACCATAAATCAAGAAAATAATAATACAGGTAAACTTCACACAAGGAAAATGAAGAAACTAGTGATGTTAAATTTGATTTTTTGTTTTTATATTTGATTCACAAGGAAAATGAAGATACAAAACCACATTCAGTATTTCTAAATGATGAATGCAATGCCGACAGTAAGTGTTCCCCGAATTTATAAGGAGGCAGTCGGCATGGTCGAAGTAATATGACAATGCCAACCGTGGAATAATAGTACCAGACCTCAAAACTTATACACAGTCGGCATTGAAGGAATGAGGGTTGAGTATGCCGACCGTAGTATTGAAAGAATTTTAACTGACTATGCCAATTAAGTGTACTTTTCACACCAGAATATTATTGGCTATGTCAATACTGTATGCATCATGAATACAATGTCGAGCGCACATTCGATATTGTGTTCATGATGAACACATTCCTGACTGTTAGATGAATTATTACAAAATATGTTTTTTAAATTTTGCTTTGATTTTAGGAGACAAAGGGAATGGAGGATGCTTTTTTTTTTTTAACTTCATCTTTTTTTTTTAGGTTTTTTTTTTTAAAAAATTTATTAGGATAAAAAGGATAAATGGTACGATGGTATTTTTATCGGCAACCTTCCCTTGTAACAAAACCTAGCTTCATTTAACCGTAAATATCCTCAATTTGTGTTGGTACCCCAAATATGTGTTCAGCAAATTTCAGGGAGAAAAGATATTAAAAACCCCGATGCATGGAGCCAGATAAAAAGATATATTGCTTCAAGAAAAAAAAAAAAGATAGAATGATATATTGCTTTAAATACCTGGCCAAATTGGGGTATACTTATTTTGTTCCCAACCAAGGTAGTGGGCTAAGGGGTGTCTGTTCAATTAC
>JAJJWW010006346.1:0-43395 GCA_023531295.1 Papaver armeniacum | reverse complement strand
AGGTGGACTATTATAAGTTGGAAACTTGGTAATAAAAACGATGAATCCATCCGTTCTGAGGTAAGATTCCTTGGAATATTCCCCGGAAACATTAAACAAACCATATTGGCATATGGCTGCAAAACCCTGGCTGCGAGATCGAAACCTGGCGTAAGTGGACAACTATAAGTCTAAACTTAAGCCAAACGATGAATCCATCCATTTACGTATAAGATTCCTTGGAATATTCCCCGAAACCTTAAACAAACCTATTAGGTATATCGTTTATACCACGGCTCCGAGATCGAAACCTGGCCTGAGTGGACTATTATAAGTCGGAAACTTGGTAAGAACGATGAATCCATCCATTTACACGTAAGATTCCTGGAATATTCAAAACATTCAACCAACATATTACGGCATATTGCATGCATACCATGGTGCGAGATCGAAACACGGCCGGGGAGTGGACTACTATAAGTCGAAAACTTGGTAAGAACGATGAATCCATCCATTTTACGGGTAAGATTCCTTCTGAATATTCTCCTTCAAACAGCAAACAAACCCTATTCTGTATATTGTATGCGTACCTTGGCTCCGAGATAGAAACCTGGTCGAGTGGACTACTATAAGTCCCGAAATTTCAGTAAGAACGATGAATCCATCCATTCACAGGTAAGATTCCTTCTAATATTCTCAGAAACATTAAACAAACCCTATTAAGTATATTGTATGCGTACATGCTCAGGATCAGAAACACAGTGAGAGTGGACTCTATAAGTCAAGAAATTTGGTAAGAACGATGAATTCATCCATTTACGAGGTAAGATTCCTTCGAATATTCTCGAAACCTTAAACAAACCCTATTCGGCATATTGTATGCGTACCTTGGCTCGAGATCGAAACCTGGTGTGGGAGTGGACTACTATAATTCGGAAACTTGGTAAGAACGATGAATCCATCCATTTACAAGTAAGATTCTTTCAATATTCTCTAAACCTTAAACAAACCCTATTCGCATATTGTATCGTACCTTGGCTCAGAGATCAAAACACGGTCTGAGTGGACTACTATAAGTCGGAAACTTGGTAAGAAGATGAATCATCCATTTACAAGTAAGATTCCTTGGAATATTCCATGAAACCTTAAACAAACCCTATTCTCGGCATATTGTATGCGTACCTTGGCTCAGAGATCGAAACACCAGTCCTGAGTGGACTACTATAAGTCTAAAACTTGGTAAGAATGATGAATCCATCCATTTGCGGGTAAGATTCATTTGGAATGTTCCCGAAACCTTAAACAAACCTATTCTCGCATATTGTATGCGTGCATTTGCTCCGAGATCGAAACCACAGTCGAGAGTGGACTACTATAATTCAAACTTGGTAAGAACGATGAATCCATCCATTTACGAGGTAAGATTCATTCGGAATATTCTCTAAAACCTTAAACAAACCCTATTCGACGCATATTGTGTATGCGTACCTTGGCTCGAGATCGAAACCTCGGCGTGAGTGGACAACTATAAGTCGGAAACTTGGTAAGAACGATGAATTCATCCATTTACAGGTAAGATTCCTTCGAATATTCTCTCAAACCTTAAACAAACCCTATTCGCATATTGTATGTCGTGCCTTGGCTCACGAGATCGAAACACAGTCGAGAGTGGACTACTATAATTCGGAAACTTGGTAAGAACGATGAATCCATCCATTTGCAGGTGCAAGATTCCTTCGGAATATTCTCCAAACCTTAAACAAACCTATTCAGTATATTGTATGCGTTACCTTGGCTCGAGATAGAAACACGGTCGAGTGGACTACTATAAGTCCGAAATTTCGTAAGAACGATGAATCCATCCATTTACAGGTAAGATTCCTTCGGAATATTCTCCGAAACCTTAAACAAACCCTATTCTGGTATATTGTATTCGTCAACTTTGAGAAAGAAACTGGCTCCGGGATCGAAACCTGGCCATGAGCGGACTACTATAAATCTGAAAGTTTGCAAAGACGATGAATCCAACCATTTACGGGTAAGATTCCATGGAATATTCTCATAAACCTTAAACACATACAAATTCGTCAACTTCGAGAAAGAAACTTGCATCGGGATCAAAACTTGTCCATGAACGGACTACTATAAGTCTCAAAGTTAAATAAGAACGATGAATCCATCCATTCTACAGGTAAGATTCCTTCGAAATATTCCCAAACCTTAAACAAGTCATATTGCGCATATTGTAGCATACCCGGCTCCGAGATCGAAACCGGCCGTGATTGGACTACTCTAAGTCCGAAAATTGCGTAAAACGATGAATCCATCCATTTACGGGTAAGATTCCGCTCCAAAATATTCCCTAAAACCTTAAACAAACCATATTCGGCATATTTCACGCATACCACGCTCCGAGATCGAAACCCAGCCGTGAGTGGACTACTACAAGTCAAACTTAAGAACGATGAATACATCCATTTACAGGTAAGATTCCTTCGAAATATTCCACTAAACCTTAAACAAACCATATTCGCATATTGTATCATATCCTCGGCTCAGATCGAAACCCGGCCGTGATTGGACTACTCTAAGTCCGAAATTTCATAAAACCAAGAATCCATCCATTTACTGGTAGATTCCTTTGAATATTCGAGAAACATTAAACCAACCCTATTACGGCATATTGTATGCAAACCACGGCTCGAGATCGAAACCTGGCGCAACGGTGGACTACTTTAAGTTGGAAATTTACATTAGAACGATGAATCCATCAATTTACAAGTAATATTCTTTGTAATATTCACCGAAATATTAAAAAGCACTATTCTAGCATATTGTATGCAAATCCTGCCTCGAGATTGAAACCCCCGAGAACGGACTAGTATAAGTCCAGAGTTCATAAGAGCGATGAATACAACCATTTACTGGTAAGATTCCATGGGAATATTCTTCAAAACCTTCAACACACACGAATTCATCTACTTGAGAAAGAAATCAAGCCGAGATCGAAACACTGCCACAGCGGACTAATATAAGTCTCGAAAGTTCGCAAAGACGATGAATCCAACTATTTACAGGTAAGATTCCATGGAATATTCTCGAAACCTTAAACACACACAAATTCGTCAACTTTGAGAAAAAAACTGGCTCCCGGATCGAAACGTGGCCATGAGCGCGGACCCTATAAGTCCGAAAGTTTGCAAAGACGATGAATCCAACCATTTATGGGTAAGATTGCATGGGAATATTCTCATAAACCTTAAACACATACAAATTCATCAACTTCGAGAAAGAAACTTGCAATCGGGATCAAAACTTGGCCATGAGCGGACTACTATAAGTCTCGAAAGTTCGGAAAGACGATGAATCCACCCATTTACGGGTAAGATTCCATGGGAATATTCTTAGCGAGAAGTGAATAAAATTTAGCGAGAAGTGAGAAAATTTAGCATAAGTGTTTATATCTCAACGAAAACTCTTATAAAAGGTTGTCAATAGCGATGAAAAGAAAATTTAGCGTAAGTGAGAAAATTTAGCGAGAAGTGAGAAGTTTTTTGCGAAGTGAATAAAATTTAGCGAAAGTGGGAATTTTTTGCGAAGTGAGAAAAATTTAGCGAGAAGTGTTTATACCTTTACGACGACTCTTAAGGGGTTGTAGAAGGTCTATTTATCCTTTTTCTTCTTATCTTTTCCATCTCTCATCATAACCATCCATTTACATCATAACCTTCCATTTATTTCTTTTCCTTAACATGTTTTTTTCCTTATCACTTTTTATAAAAGTAAATGTAAAATATAAGCAGACATGCATGTAAATGTGGAAGGGTGGTTGAAATCCAAGTCTTAGACGGAGGAGGTTCGGGTTCGATTCACCTTAGCCTCATTTTTTTTTCAAAGTCAATTTATCATTTACAACTGTTGTAAAGGTTGTGAATGTTGATTAAAAGAAAAAGCACAAATCTACCAAGTGTTGAATCCGGCGGGATGGTTGACGTCTTGTACTAACACCTAGTAAGCTTGGGTTCGATTCTCTACAAGAACATTTTTCAATTTTTTTCTTATCTTCAACGACTCTTATTAGTGTTGTTTTAAAATCATTCACTACCTTTAGGATGTGAGTTGTAAATTCTAAAGGTGGTCACTTCTCTCTACAACCCTTTTCACACAACAAGTTGTGGTTCGATTCTCGTCACTACTCTTAGGAACTGGTTGGTCCTAAGAGTTGGACATATTTTACTTTGACAACGCTTTTTGTTGGAAAAAGTTGTAAAACATACTACATTTTACAACTTTTAATTTACGAGTTGTCAATCTACAGTCGTAGATTACTAATTTTCCACGAGTGATAACACGGACGCTCTGAAAAGTTTCGGGAAAGTAATTTTGGAATTGAGTTATATATGTAGTTGTTCCTACGTACAAAAGAACTTTTACGGTTTTACCCCGGCCAAGAAGAAATATCTGTGTCTTTTTGGTTTTGGTTTCGATATATTGTAGTAGGATACACTACTATCTTTGATGTACTGTGTGTTCTAGCTAGTGCCAGATTGTATCATTGCAATGCATCTCCCTTCTCTATCATTTATTTTTTCTTTGTATAATCTAAACTTTTCAAACTCAAAAAAGAAAGGCTCTAGTTCTTCATTTATGTTTCTGTTTTTCTCTTTTGTTTAATTTGTTCTTTGCTATTTGGTTCGCTCTTGTGATCTTTTTGATTGTAATATGATGGCTCCCTAAAGTCCTCTTTTCGTGATGTTTGTTTCCTTTGTTTGATGTTTTGTTCACTCTTATACTGCATTACTATCTGTGTTGAAAAGTATTGTTTGCCTCTAAAGAATATACGGCTCATTGTTATACTCTTATGCTCTTATCTGTTGCAGGCACAATTGTATCAACTATACAACTCTTAGGATGTGCACATATATAGCGAACTGCTGGTGGTTATGGAAGCATTGAAGGATATGGTGGTTGTGGTGGTGATGAAATTGTTCAATCTTCTCTAACTTCAGAATATGCAGCAGCATTCCAATTACTAAATGAAATATCAGAAACAAATTATTTTTGCTTTTCGATCATATCGTTCATCTGCAGGTACCCTAAGTTATGCACTAAACTAAAATTAATTTGTAATTTTACATTTCAGCCTTTTCTAGAACATATCCAGCTTCATGATGCAATGTTCATATTGTTAAAGTTACATTATAGGTTCAAGTGTTCAACATCCGTAGGAACGAACCTATGCACAGTTAAATACTAAGCCTAAGTCTAGAGCAATTTACATCTATATCGTTAATTTTCTTGAGGAATTGTGGTCTTTAATCCAGTTGGATTAAAATATATAGAACACAACGTGATCAAGACGAATAACTCATGATCAAGTAGTATTGGCCCGGCCGCTACTAAACAATGGCCTACCTGTGCCAAGAAAACTTCAAATGACAATTAACTTTATTTGATTAATTAATTAATGTACCTGACCTATCCAAAAGCTCAACTATGCAATAACTTTCATTGCAGTTGTAGACGTGATGTTATCGTGTTCTCCACGATCGTGATCAACAGCATGAAATGAGGTGTCATATAATGGGCCAATTCCACTGATTCGAATTAACTTAATTTACTTCAACTTGGTTTAATTTATTAGATTTGAATCAAAGCTGTTTTCTATCTTCAATAAGGACTTTTCTTAAACTTCTGGTTTTTGTTCTCTCTTTATTTGCAACCGCATTCAGTTAGTCAATCCAACCTCATTCTCATCACGTTAATCTGTTCAAATATATCTGAATTATAATGGCGGTCGAGCGTATTCTTGTCAGTGGTGCTTCAGAAATTATAAAAAATCTGATTTCTGTTGTTTCCGGTGAGATCAGTCTGGCTTGGGGTGTCGATGATGAGCTGAAAAAGTTAAAGAAAACATTGGAGTTGATTGCCGCTAAAACATCGGATTCGGAGGGGAAGCAGGTCAACAGCGCTGAAGTTTCACTTTGGTTAAAAAGGCTCAAGGAAGCTGCTTACGATGCTGAAGATATTCTGGATGAATTTTCCTTCGAAGCTATGCGTCTATCTGAAACGAGCAGCAGTGAAAAGAGCAAAGACAAATTGCAAAGACGAATTGCAACGAAGGTATATTTTTCATCCCCGACCAAGTTGCATGTCGTTTTAAAATGGCACACAAAATCAAAGCTATCAATAAACAGATCAACCAAATTGCAACAGATATGAATATGTTTCAGTTTCAGTCAACTAGTGAGAATCGATACGATGACCAAACTGCTGAGAAACGTAGGCGCCTAACAGCGTCATTCTTTGGAGTAGATGAATTAAAAATTGTAGGAAGGGAGCATGATAAGTCAGAGATAGTATGGCTGTTAACTTCATCAATATCATCTTCTTCTTCTGTAAACTCTAATCAACAAGAAAAGTCTCCGTCATATCCATAGTGGGTATGGGGGACTTGGAAAGACCACTCTCGCTCAATCCATCTACAATTCAGTAGAAAAACACTTTACAAAAACAATATGGGTTTGTGTTTCTGATGAGTTTGATGTTTACAACATCTTACTCAACATTATGGAGTCCATTACTAACTCTATATGCCCAAAATTCTCAAACATTAATGTATTGGTAGATAAAGTTAAGAAAGAATTGGAAAACAAACTTTATTTGCTGGTACTTGATGATCTATGGAACGAAGATTTCATGGAATGGAATAAACTTAAGAGTGTCTTAGATGTTGGCGCTGTTGGTAGCAAAATTATTGTCACCACACGGAACAACTAGTTGCATCCGTAGTACGGGGTACAATTCCTCCATACAATCTAGATGTATTATCAGAAGCTGAGTGTTGGTCTATTATCAAGAACAAAGCTTTTTCTCCAGGAGGAGCATCTCTGACTCCAAACATGAAAAACATAGGTGAGCAAATAAAGCTAAAAAATGTGGTGGTTTGCCGCTAGCGGCAACTTTTCGGTGGTCTTATGCACTCACAGAATGATGAAAGTCATTGGTTGTCTATCAGAGACAACAAAAGCTTAGAAACCCAAGAAAATCAAAGTGGTGGTATCATACCGATATTGAAATTGAGCTATGATAATTTGCCCTCCCATTTGAAACAATGTTTCTCGTATTGTTCTTTATTTCCCAAAGATTGGGAATTTAACAGAGAAATATTGATTCGACTTTGGATAGCTGAAGGATTCCTTCAACCACGCAGTATAGGAAATCAAAACTCACTCGAAGATATTGGTAATGATTATTTCCTTAATTTGTTGTCTAACTCTTTCTTTTCAAGATGTGAAAAGAAATGAACTAGGCGACATTCGATCATTCAAAATGCATGATTTAGTGCATGATCTTGCACAAAGTGTCGTTGGCAGTCATGAAGCCACGATTTTGAGTGCAAGAGATACACACATTGATGTATCCCAAATTCGTCGTGTACAATTTATTATTGAAGGAGAAGTATCAAAACCAGTTTCTAATGTCTTGATCAATGCAAGCAAAGTGCGGACTCTTTTTTTCCAAGATCGGTGGTGGTCTTCTTGGAGACTACTTAATAACAAACCTTTACGTGTAATATATTCGCTTGGTTGCGGTAGCCCTGGTATTCTGGAGACTCCATCTTCAACTTTAATACACTTGAGGTTTCTTAACCTCAGTCATTCAGTTAGATCCATCAGTCAACTCTACAACCTGCAGACTCTCATACTTCGTTGTGCCACAGACGTTCACATGGTTCTCAACGGAATCAATTCGTTGAAAAATTTACGACATCTGGATCTGTCTTTATCGGATATTACAGTGTTACCTGATTCTATATGTGGGCTTACAAATTTGCACACTCTGGATATCTCTTCTACCAAAATCACAGATCTACCTGATTCAATCACTCGCATCTGCAGTCTACAGAGGTTGGAATTCACGGGGTGCAGCAAATTAAAAAAATTACCTCCTAATTTTGGAGCTTTGACACAACTAAGGTCTCTTGATTTGTGTCATAGTGGAATAACAGAATTGCCGGATTCTTTGACTAGCAACCTCTGCAAATTAGAGTCGGTGCACCTTGGGAATGAGTGTCAGATTCCCAAAGATATTAAGAATTGGGTGGAATTGAGAAAGCTCAAATGCTCCGGAATCGAAAATAACGAAAATAGGAGAAGTACAAGTACTAGAGGTATAGAAATGTTAAGTCGCCTGGAATTGTTAGATTCATACCATGTTAGGAAAGAAGATCAGGACTACATGGGAACCACTATTAGTGATTCTAGTGGGATAGAAGAATTAGCAAACCTGAACTACCTTCAGAAGTTACTCATAAAAGAATTAGACAATGTGAGAGGTAAAATAGACGCCGAGAGGGCAAAGTTAAAAGACAAGCAATATATTCGGGAATTGGGTCTGTATTGGAGGAAATTAGAATCAGAAAAAGAATTGGTTCCTAATAATTCTGTTCTGGTGTTAGATGGTCTCCAACCTCATCCTAATCTAAAAGAGTTGAAAATTCATGGATTTCCTGGTTTAAAGCTTCCAAAGTGGATGGATTCATCTTCTTGTCTTCCGAATTTAGTGAAATTGTATTTAATAAATTGCTATCATTGTGAGAAACTTCCTGCACTTGGTCTGCTCCCATGTCTCAAGGTTCTTTGGATGCATAGACTTTTTGCGGTCAAGTGTTTGGGTAACGAGTTTTATTTCCAAGAAGAAAAAGAAAGCAAAGGTTCTGCAACAACAACACGGACATCATCCTTCCCTTCGTTAGTTGAGTTAAAAATACATCAAATGATAAATTTAGAAAGATGGGTTACTCCTCCACCAGCTTACAACTCCTTCCCTGTCCTTGAAATGCTAGAAATAAGTTGGTGCCGTAGCGTGACATCTGTACCAGGGTTACTATTATGGACTTCTCTCCAGCATTTGAATATCGTGGGTAGCCACAAATTAAAGGAGTCATATCCGCATGACGATCTCAAGAAATCACTCATCTTTCTTAAAGAACTCTATGTCGATAGCTTTCTCGAAAATTTGATGATAGAGAAGAAATAGACCAGCTTGCAGTCCGTCTTACCACTAGCACCACCAGGTCATTCTTTACCTCTCTTTTTTACTTTTCTGTTTTTCTTAATTGTAACATCATGCTGCGCATTGGTTCAAATTCTTATCCTAAAAATCTGATAATATGCAAACAGAGCTAATTAAGATGTCAAGAGGGGAAGAAGATGGCGGTATCTTCGTACAGTGACATTGGCCTTTCTCAATAATAATCAAGGAAAATGCATCGGCAGTAAATAACGTACCAACCCAAGGTATATTCTTCACACTTGTTGACAAATCACTGGAAGAACCGAAGAGCTAGCTTCATAACGCATCTGAGTAAGAGCAAGATACCATGTGTGCAACCTTACTGGTTCCCATTTAGTTTGTAATGTTACCCCGTTTCCCAAACTGGAAAGTATAACCTCTTAAAACAGTATTTACACAAGTAGCATAAAGTTTGTTCACGCTGTAAAGATTATGTTATAATTTGTTTAGCAGTTGCATGCGTATTAATTTATCTCAGACAGATGTATTTCACTTTTTGGGTGGTAACCTGATCACTTGCATTCATTTTCTAAATTACTTCGCTCAAAATGTATATTTAATGAATTCGTTATTTCAGCTAAGCGTTAAGATGTTGCGCAAATTCTTTCTGCGCAATTGAAAGTTTCATTTTCTTATCCTGATTTATGCACAACTTTTTGTTACTTGTTCTTATTGGTGTATTTTGAGTGCGAACAGTAAAATTATAACTTTTTGAAGGTTGGAGTAAATGATAATTTTGCTGTTTGCATCGACCAATAACATATCCCATTCTCTGCTTACTTGTGCTCAACGTTAGATAGATACTGGCACTGGATTTACTCAACCACGTGAAAGTGCTGAGTATATACCAACAATTGGAACAGTTAATAGCATCCACAGTTTGTTACTAATTGCTTGTATAAAATTTGAAGTTTTTATCATCATCTTCCTATTCCCATGGTTTCTTCCTCTATTCCTCTTTTTTTGTTTCTCTGATGCTCAGCAGATTATCCATTAGCTTTTCCTAAACATCTAGGTATAATATTGATCTCGAAAAGATACATAAATCCTCTAATATATGATTAAAATAAACCAAGGAACTCCATGAGCAGAAATAAAACTAATGGTCGACCTTGGTGGAAAATTAGTCAACCGAAGCTCCTTCACTTTTCAAGAAAAGAGACGGTAACTACTGATTAAACAAAAAAAGAACTAGGTGCTATTAATTTTGTTTTTGGAAAGATTGGCAGGGGCCGCGCGCGGACCAGCGTCTCCCTTAGGAACATGTTATGACGTAGATTCTCCTTAATGGGAATCTTGAGGCTAGCACTCTTTCAAAGTGCAATTGAAGTCACTACCCTAGGCCATGATCCTTCATGATCGACCATAGACCCCGTCCAGGTAAGTAAGATTCCAGGCTGCATTCCAAGCTTTTTCTTATAGGGTTGTTTCATCTATCCTTTTTTTTTTTTTTTTTTTGACGCGATCAGCGCGGGCAAATGCCAGTTGGCCAACCTATAGGTTTCGTCTATCCTTACTCCTGCGTAACTGATGTGGGATTATTATTTCCGTCATTTATTTGTTTTTATAGGAAGAGGTCGGGCCTATATGCTATAACTTTGTTTTCACTGCGCCCAAAAGCAGTATGTACGATTTATTGGGTGGAATTTCTGGCCAGAAGAATCAGCGGGAAGAATGGTTGTTGCCGTTGAAATCAAATGATGGATGGAGTGGATTAATAGGTGATTAAGATTTATAGTATTATTAAGAAGCTACGTTGTAGCAGGATTTGAAGTTGTAAGATGTTTTGGCCGAGAAAAGATTCGGAAAGAAGAGAGTCTGCTGCTGTCAATGAATTGAGCTTGATTGATTAGAATAAGTAGGGAAGTTGGTTTCTATCAGAATTTGAATTTGAAACCAGAGAAGAAGGAAGCACAAGGATTACATTATCATAATGGAGTACGTAGGAGGAATATAGTTTCTAAGCAGTAGGTAGTAAGCGTACTGGTAGAGAACAATGCTTTGGGTTTAGATATGCCATTCTTGGATCTGTTAGTCATAGTTTAGGTATTTTGGTCATTCGGAATTTCTGAAATAGTGTAAGCATGAGATGAGATTGAAGGAATTTGAACTGTGAGTTTGGGTGAAGTTTATTGAACTGAAGGAGCCGAAAGAGGAGAAGTCGTCATGCATGGCTTGATGAATCTAGCCCCGGCACCTAATTTCTTTGCTATTCTCACTGCTGGAGGACGCTTTTTAATTAGAGACATGTACAACATGTGATGTGTTCCTATGGAACTCAAAGAGAAATTGGAGTGTCGAAATTTATTCTTGCTCGCTATGCACAGTCGACTGAAGCTCCTTAACAGCAAAAGTCATTGCAGCAGCTTTTGGGCCACCACTAGGAAGCTGAACAAGCTATTAATTTTGTTTTGCAACAGGAACATGTAGGGTCTCCCTCAATGGGGAGATCCTAGGCTAGCCACCTTCCAAAGTCACTGCGCACGTACGTACCCTAGGACAAGATCCTTCATGATCAACAAAAGGCATTGACCCGTCCAGGTAAGTATGATTTCAACACTGCGCCCTCTTTGAACTAAATGTGGGTGTGAAATGATTCCTTTTGAATTGTTAACTTCTGAAAATGTGACAGTGTTAACGGTGCTAGGTTTATACTAGGACAATATTTTGGTCCTCGGTATGGGACTGGAATGTCATGGTGTAACATCGATCTAATTCGTCAAAACCAATTAGTTCATGGTGTAACATCGATCTAATTAGTTAATTAATGACCTAGCGTAGTATATGATTGGAAGTATTAGGTAAACATTGAAAACTAGTTGTCTGCAAAGGCTAACAATGATTGATGTCTTGCTTAGTATTAGATAGAGCAAGAACAAAAAGAAGAAAGTGATCGCAGGATAGTTAGGGAATCACGTTGGTTATAATGCAGTCACAAGCACTTATTGGATCTCAAATTCTCTGTCCTTTACTGGGACTTTCCATGGACCGATTTCTAGTGTAAAAGCTAAGACACTGGTACGGCCACGTATGATGAAAATTGGTTCAATTGCTTTGCCGAATAATGTTACTGGGGTTCTCATGCCTCGCCTTTGCATTGCACTACTGAAAAGGACTGGTACACCCATACCAATTACTGAAGCAAAAACATTGGGTCTTTGTCTTTGAGGTCTTTGTCTTTGAGTATGTAACCCTGTATTCGATTTAGAAGGAGGTTTTTCTAGTTTGCTTGCTTCCCTTTTTTTAACGGGAGGTGGCGATGGAATGGGTCGTGTCAACATACTGTAAGATTTATTGGTGAAGCAGATTTTCATCACACGTGGCGGCTAATGAATATAGATCCAAATGTATTTATTGGTGCTTGCATGTCTAAGATGAGATGTAATGGTGATCACTATATGTACTAGTTGGTCACCGATGCGATGCACGGGTCTGTTTATTGCTTGTGAAATATTGGATGCTTTTTTTTATATAGAGAATATATTAGAGCATCTCCAACGTTGGGTCTTCAAAAATCATCGTGGAATATTTATTTAGATCCTTATTTATGGGGTGATATGTTTGTGGCAAAAATACTAATACTTTGCTCATGAACTATCTCCAATGGTGGGGGTCATATTTCTAAGGTTTGTTTTTTATGGATAATAATAAAATTGATTCTCTTCTTCTTATTGGTTTAGAAAAAATTATTTAAAGATAAAAATTTAAAATATAATTAAAAAGATGACATGGAGGTCATTCCCAAGGTCTAGATACGACTTTCTCTAAGACCTTCGTATTTATTTTGACACCCTTCCTACTTGCTCAAGAATATAAGAGCATATATTTGAGGTAAACCACGTTTCTAAAATTCAATTGTAACACATGAGCACCTATTTTTCTGAACAGATTCCCGTTCTTTGTTTATATCATCAATTTAGCTCTCTTTGACTCGAACACACGGGTAATGATATCAGGACGATGCGAAGCATATTGATGAGGTAGAAGCTCATCTTGAATTTCTTCCCAACGCGGATTTGTAGTCATTGTAAGGAAGATATCCGGATGATGATTAAATCTTGTAATGACCATTGAATCTTGATAAATCTCATACATATGCTTGGGACCACCAATAAAATCGTTTGTAAGTATTGCTTACCTCCATCATCGGATTCAACCCGAATACTTTGATCCTTTATATTTCTGTAAGAATCTGCTCGCGATTTATCTTGATTTTTCTTAAGATAATACATGTGGTTCTGTTTGGAAGATGACCAAGCATCTGCCAAGTACTCTTGAAACCGTATTTTATTTCTCTTAGGATGGCAAAATACTTGCCTGGACACTTAAAAATACGGATACTTGGAAATGGTTTTAGAGTTAAACGTTTTATAATATGTTTTCATGTGTCCGGATACAACTGTTTCATATCAAGATGCAGATTCATCTCTCGTATCAAAAAAATAAAATGTAATGCAGGGGTATTATCAGGATGCGAACTCATCTCCCCGTATAGAAAGAGTAAACCGTAATGCAGGGGAAAGTATGCATGGTGACACTTTGAAATAGATTTGAATCCATTTTCTCCCTTTTGATAAAGCATAATATCCCTCAAGTTAGGCTTTTGAGAACCGTCTCTAGGTAGTATAACTGAAACTTCGACAGACATGAGCAGGTTATAACGCCTTTCATCTGTAGTTTGCTTAGGCGGTATTCAAATTACTCAGAATCTCTTGTACCTCGAAATATTTAATTCAAAACACATTATGTTTTGAGATAATTTTATGAATTGTTTCAAGAACATCTTTATCCATTTTGGGATTTCGTTTTGCATGAACATTAAAGGCTTAATTAGGATCATACATATACAGTTGTTTGGTCTTTACCCTCGTCGGGTAGTAACTTTTTGGTGTTGGGCTGAAGTTCCCCGTGAATTGCAATGGATTTCGGGTCGTTACCCTTCAAAACTCTCTTATCCAGTTTGCAACCAAGGATGGTAAAACCATTTTCGTACTCTCGGATGTGATCTCTGAAAAACCTTGACTTGGCTTCGCATTTTTCAAGTAAATCCATCAGTTTTGAGGAGACTCTCGCGCGGTGCGGGGAGTATTAGTTTTCCTTTGCGGAAACATGTTACAAAGGTTAGATTCTCATTGGATTAGTCGGACATCCTTTCGTCGATCTAATGCATTGCTTCAAACTGACTTGGACATTCAATATCCATTTACTAAGGTAATGACGAACATATAAGTGTAGATCATATTTCTTGTTTACGATGCTCTGTATAGCTACGTCTTCCTCATCATTAGAAAGACCACAAAATTCATCAGGATCAGCAGATATAAAATATTCGTTAATAATCGACCTACATCAACAAATATAAACATAGTTAGCGACAATTGTATATATATATATATGGACAAATATAAGAAATTATAAAGCCGAAAAATTATGTATAAGTGAGGTTACGTTTGAATATAAGTAGAATCCAAATGTTTAACCGTTGATTCCACATGATCCATTAAAGCGTCTACAACCATAACGTCATTGTCGCCTAGAATGCTTAAATTCCTCTCTCCATTAATATACAATAGAACAAATATTCGTAGGTACTTAGGCTTGTAAAGAGAACATATTCTATAAAGATAATTTGTTTAGATATTTTTCGGACTGTCTGAGACAATACTCTTGCGCAAGTGGTTTGAATAGCATGTGCGCATCCGTTTGGGATGGTTGGCCTATAACATACACAGTTAAATATTTTCAGCAATATATACTATCCAGTGAGTCCATGTAAAAATAAAAACAGTAGCATCCATGCTTGACACTATAAAATAACTCATTTCGTATACTTCTTTGATGGATGCATCTCTCTTACACCGAGCTTCCTCCTGACAACCTGCTTGCTGGGAAACTTGTTAATTCTAATAAAAAAACAAACAAAATGTTTCAGTCACATGCAAATTGTCTAATGAGTACTGCTACCTTTATGATTTTTTTTCCAACAATATATAATTGTAATCAACCCAAATTCCTTAGATATTAAACAGATAATTACTATTAAACCATGTAATTTAGCAAGTATGGCAATAATCTATACTGCATTACACATGGATACAATTTGCACACATATGAACACATCTATAGGAAAAAACATGATCAAGTTGTGCAGAGATTGCATGGGACCGTCACAATAAAAGGATTATTTCAGTGTGGTTATGGTATATTTATTTTAAAATTAGAAATGTCATTCAAATGTCAATTCTAATGAATTCAGATCTCAAAATATTAGCACTATAACTTTGGTAAGATGGCTAAAATCCTTAAAAGCTAAAAAAAGAGGTAGTATTGTCTTTAACCATGGCTATTCACAATGTAGTGCAGTGTATTTTCGATGACAATTATATCATATTATATCATATAATACCCAACCGAATAAACATAGTTAGAAAAAGTTAGTGGTTATACCTTATATGTTTCTTGGTTACCTAGACATGAGAAACAAATGATTATAGATAAGAAATAAAAGATTTCAAAGAAAGCAAAATACTGATAAAAAATAACAAACATTGCATAATTAAGATACTGATGTACAATAATTACCAAGTACTAAGATGAGTCTTCAACTTAGATAATGAAGGTTTATGCTGATGATCCATAATTATTATTGCTCTGAAAAAGGTTGATGATGACGACCTATAAACAGGTACTGAGGTACCGGAATAAATCAGCACGCTATCGTGTTCAGAACATGTGGCTAGTGGTAAACATTTCTTTAGTCATCCACTTCAAGCATTCCAGCACATTAAAATGTGCTTTAGTGATCTCTATATCTTCCACTCTATGTTAGAGGTCCTCTACAATCCGACATGAAGACACAATAAGAGCAAAACCACTGCCACACTTGATAGGATCATAAGCCCCCTTGTAGATACAAAATATACTCGAAATAAAACCACAACAATGATGAATCATACATTAAGACAATGTCCAATAGCAACACAGATGGTTTATAGATCAGAGAATAAGAGGTGTATAAAATAATATAACATCTTACGCACTTAATATCAAAGAAACAAATTGTCGTGTCTTTTCCCTTACAAAAAGGGTTCATGCAGTTGGCATCAGCAAGACAAATGGTTGCATGAGATCATCTAACCGAGGTTGAATTAGTATTTATAGTCTCGATCTAAGGACTTTCAAAAAGAAACATAATTATTAGACGTACAAATACTAATGCAGTTCTATTAGGGATGGTCTTTTTCTCTTTCAACACGCAGGTCATCAATTCATGTTTCATTGCCACCTTCTCAGTTCACTGTGTGAATTACTTTTCAGTTTCATCTGGTACCATATTGTAGACACTTGTAGACTCTGCCAAAGCGTCCTTCACAAAATACTATAAAATACTTGTAAAACTCTCATATACTTACAAAGTTTAAGTTGTATAAATTTAGACCGAAACAAAGAAAACCTTCATAAACTATATAGAACAGAAGCATGTAGATTGATCGTTTATTCCTTTTTTGTTATAGGTACCTAAGCTTCAGGTTTGTATATTGCTTGGTCTTGCGGTCCCGTGACCTAGACATTCCACGGTACATATACATCCTCTTTTCACTCTATAGCTTTAGTTGGGTCAATCTTCTTCTTCTTGGTGGGATGAAGATAATGGGAGATAGTCTGCCGATGTTTCAGAAGTTTATTGAGTTCCCGATCAAAATTTCTTTTTCATTTTCAGTGTTAAAATCCTAATGGCCAATAATAACAAAGAAAAAAATCATTCAAGAACATCAACATAGCAAAGCCCTAATTAGTATTCTTTTGCGTTTTGTTATTTTATTATAGTAAAAGAGCCCACATGGGAGAAACTCACATGAACAACTCGTTATGGGATTGGTATCCCTACCGTTTAACTGGAGATCACAGTCTACTGAAGATATCTTCCTTTCCATGCCTGAAACATTAACTTACATGGTCTAGTATTAAAGAACCTCATACGAAACGACAAATATTTGAATAGACTTAGTCTACAAATGAAAAGACATGAGCGATCTAGAGCTTTTTATACTAATATGACTAACGTGAATCAAACTGAAGGACCAAGAAATTGCAGAGAATCATCAAAAAAAATATTTGTACAATAATTATGTAGGTTATATAGGAAATTAGCAAGTAAAGACTAATCAGTTGAAATTTGAACTTCAGATATTTAGACGTTCAATAGGGTACTTGTGACAATTGTAAACCAAATTACTACAGGTGTATGTTTTCACAACCTAATAAGCTAATATCGTGTTGAGTTCAAGAAGTCTCGCACCATCCTTAGTGCATCCACAGCCTCAGCATCCTGAACAACTGATTCCATTTAATTTCAAATTTGGTTATGGGAGTAAATTCAGATGATATGGCCCCGAAATCAGTTTCTTCATAACATGGTAGGCACCACCCTGACTTCCATCAGTGATGGATTTCATTTAGTAAATCTGTTCCATGTTAGCATAGGCGACAGTCATGTCTATCCTATCCTTATCCACTTTGGCGAGAGGTGTACTTTACATGTGGTCATTTATTTGGTGTAGAGTTATTTTGACACCTTTGCCATCTCTGCATTTTTGTCAAATGAAACATTAACTTAAACATAAACAGGAAAAATGGAGGTTCATTATGTTATTAAGCACACATAGCAATGATAAAGCTTCTGAACTTAAAAATCCTGCTGATAATTAAGGTGATTAAGCAAAGTATATTTAGGGAGTCATATTACTTTAACATTGAACGAAGGAGCCATATATCTAGATAAAATGACTTTCATCAGTACCTTGTTTGACAATACCTCTGTATTTTCTTTAATTGTTCACTTATTACACACTCAGATGCATAACTCTCAACCCCTGCCATTCACCCATATATAAAATCTTTATTTACATGCCATAAAATCCATTATGTTTACTACCACATCGTCATTTTATTCAACTTGTCACTTATCTTGGAAGGCCTTTCTTTTTCCTCAGGCCCTATATTTGCATAAATAACATCATCTTCAGCTGGTAGGCTTCGCTGCTTATCTGGGATACCACATTTTTTCACTTCTTGCCATCAAGAAAGTAAATTCAGCACAAAAATATAACCACATCCATTAGTACACCAAATAAAATCATGACCACAGGTAGTCAGATCAAAGCCACTATTCATCAGATGACAGGACTCTATGTTTATGCTTATATTGTAGTAATGCTCTCATCTTATAATTAATGATAAACCATCTAATATGGCCATTCATATATCAATTCATTATTTTCGTTATTAATTACTGCTTTTTATTCTATTATTGTAAATTACAACGCCATACTTTAGGTTGGCCTAGCTTTGTCCAGAACTAAGATGCTTATGGTTGAGATTCTGGCCAATCAGGCAGCTCTTCTTTTTTTTCATGGTGGACCAAGAATAATACTTTTACCTTCATGCCAGCATCACGCAAGTGTTGTGCTTGTGAATTACACCGGACATCATCACCATCTTCAAACTCCATAGAGCCACACTCACACATTCTTCCATCCATAAGACATTTTTGGCATGTTTAAAATTAACCATCATCACTAATGAGGCGTGAAGATCCATGCAGGATTATCTCCACCTATTGTCTCCAATTATATTTCCTACACTTCGCCTCCATGTTGCGGGATATGATCGCCCCTGGAATTATGTGAAGTGTCAAATGAGAAGAACATCGGGACATGAAAACAATATTCTTGTTGAATGATATATATATAGGAATAGACGTGAAATCAACACAATCCAAATTCATATTCAAGGAGAGGTCTCACCTTCCGTTTCAAATGGATGAATGCAAAAAAAGGCAAGAACACATAAATGTTGCAGGAGTTCATAGTAAGCTGGATCGACCAGTTGTTCTGCAAAAATGCCCAGAGAAGTATGAATATGAGGTATCCCATAGTGGAAGGAGTGAAGATACGTCGATTTGTACACTAAAACATATGTTTAGAATTAACTTTAGTATTGTTTGTGGATGAAATAAAGTGAACGACAATATCGATGTGAAATAAAGTGAATGACCATATTAAAATGGAAAGTTAAGAAACATTATAGTTACAAACCTCTAAACAATTCCTAAGCAGGTAGATACCCTCTGAAAATTGTAATGCCACCTCCTGCACACTCTCCCTTACGTTCTCCCTTCCCGAAGAATTTATGTACGTATAAAATGTGCTACACCTCTGCTCTTGTACTGGTGGACCCTAAAGAATAACACCAAAGAATGAACATGGCAGGTAAAGAGATCAATTGTCAAACTTTTTAGGTATATTCAGGGAAGATTAAAACTCAAAATCGCAGATTAGATATCAGTGATGAAGATTGCAACCAGAAAAAGCAGTAGAAAGAATGATTCACGTCATAAAATTCTTTATATTTTGGGTTTCTCTCCAATATAGGCGATTTCCGTTCTCACCTAGTTATAAAATTAATGAACAGAATTATTAAACCGCTGTAACTGTTCCTCCTTTCTACAACACCAATTTACCCATATGAGGATTGCAACCAAATTTACTCATATGGAATTCAGGATATAAAACGAAAACGAAAAACAATCAATTAAAGAGCACCAAAAACAGATGATGAGTCACAGCTCCAATAAAAAAAGAGTGGATCAGTACCGTAATTGTTTCTTGGGTACATGAACACTCTAAAACATAGAGATATATAAGTTAGAACAAAGAAGAGTATCCCTGCAAGCTGCAGCACACAACCACAACATAAAGACAGAAAAGTTCATACACACATGGATATACTATCGAAACTATATAGTCTATGTTCCATAGTGTCATGGATTTAGACTATAATGAAGCCTTACTTACAAAATTGAACAACCAATTAATGATCCCTAACTTTCAAAACCAATTAACCTTAATTTATAAAATAAATCATAATTTCTACCAATTGATAATTAGCCTCTAATAGATGGAATTAACAACGAAACTAAACCTAAATAGAAATTACCTGATTCATAATATCAATAAACAGAATCAATTACCTCATGGTTCTTTTACGATCACCCTATGCAAAAAAAAAAATATAATCTTGATGTTTAATCAATATAATCTTTATGAAAACTATTCTAAAAACCCTAGAATTTGCTGAACCAAAAACCGTAATTGTGCCTAAACTGCAACAATCTTACTCGGGTATTTTAGAGAATAATCGAGAGATGAAGAACAGGTTAAAAAAATAATTAATTATCAGCAATAATTCAGTTCGATGGAAGAAGATAGAACAATTGCTGTAAAAATATATTCGGCATTACCAACACCCCCAGTTCTATTGACCGACATCCTACCCACTTAATATTGCTCCGAAGTTTCTGTCCGTCCTTTGGAAAACCCCATCCGTAGCTTCCCCACCGCTTGAGATGATGTCCCCGTTCAATGTCGTCCGTCGATATAGCCCTGGCTATCATGGAGACAAACCTCATACCTTTTTATAACAATGATATAATTTTCAAACAAAAAACGAATCTAAAATTAAGTAATTATTTAATATTTGTTTTTATTTTTATTTTTAACAAATTAAATGAAATGGCATCATAAAATAGTTTCAAAATGAAATATAATAATATTTAATGAATAAAATCTAAGAAATAAAAAATTGATTGTATATATATTTAAGGGTAATTTTGTCATTTACAAATAAATAGGGACAAAAAATGATAAATCAAGTATTAAATTTTGGTGAGACCAAAGCTTATGCTTTTGTAACTTTTAAAAGCTCCTCCTCCCCAGCTTTTAAAAATTGAGGAATTTGGGAAGTGCTTTGGGTAAAAAGTACTTTGATTTTTTTTTTACCAAACACCAATTTAAAAAATTATTGACATATATAGGTTTTGAAAGTGCTTTTAGAAAAATAAAAACATTACCAAACCCGGCCTTAAACTAGGAGTTGACCATACAGCTTAAACTAGGAGTTGACCATACAAGGTCTAGTGTCTTAGACGTATAGTATCTTGAGCTATGTGTTTTTTGATTCTGAAAACTGAACATTAAAAACCAACCAAAGATCTCGGGTGTCTTCACGTAGTCACCCCTAGATGTGGTATCCGGCTAAGGCTAAGCTGTACTGTCCCTGGTTTGTGACGCTAGGGCCAAACCCACAAGGGCAACGGGGCAAAGACAGTGCCTTGCCTTTATGGCTTACCATCTTTTCGTGGGTGACCAGATTTAGCCTTTCAACCACTCACACCAAGCTAGTTGATTGATTAAGTTGTAACAGCAATTCAATATATTCGATATCTTTAAACTTATATTATCCGGTGTGGGATTATTCACAGTGT
Organism: Papaver armeniacum; assembly: GCA_023531295.1. Taxonomy (NCBI): domain Eukaryota; kingdom Viridiplantae; phylum Streptophyta; class Magnoliopsida; order Ranunculales; family Papaveraceae; genus Papaver; species Papaver armeniacum. The sequence continues at coordinate 22,013 of JAJJWW010006346.1, read as the reverse complement.
TAAGAAAAGTACTAGGGTGTTTGCCATCGGTCCTGAATATGGATCCAGACCGATTACACGTAGACACGGGCTGACCGAAATTCACAGGCCCTCCTCTGTTGTCGACTCAGCCTTTAATTATGAGGTCTGTTGGAGTCTTCAATTTGGGCATCTCCATTTTCCTCTTATTAACGATATATGTCATATATTCGTACCACTACAATCACCTGCAATGACATTGTAACAATATCTTCTAGTCTTCCTATTTTATAGCACTGTAATAATAAGCCTTAGTCTTCCAGATTTGTAGTTTACTTAGTTAGATATGATTTATCTTTACTTAGTCTTTGTTCTCCTGATTTATTGTAAACCCTACTGTAAAGTGTAACTATATATAGCATTGAATGGAACAACAATCTTCACATTTGTGAAACCAAAAATACAACATCTTCTAAATTTCTTTATGGTAACATCGTGCTAGGTTAGATCCAAAACCCTACAATCCCCTAGGTTGAATCCTAAACCCTACAAACATCCAATTCTCGGACAACGGGAGACGGTGAGAATACTCCACCTTCGAAAACTACAACCCTCGGAGAAAGGAAAGAAGGTTGCGGTGAAAACCCACATCTTCAACCAGATAGTCCATACTATGTACATCCAGCCGACAATCCCACTACCGTTCTTTATCAACCAGTTCTTTCAAGTGACAACTATGGCACTTGGGTACGAGGGATGCGCAAAGCTTTGAGTGCTAAGGCAAAGACAGGTTATATAGATGGTACAATCGAAAAACCAACGACACCATCGATATTCCTTATTGGCGGCGTTGTGTGATGATCTTGTTGGAAGGCTTGGGTTTGCAACTCTTGTGAACTGTGAGATTGGTCATGACATCATGTCCTTTGACACTGCCCATGAGATGTGGATGAATCTGAAGAGCCGTTTTGCACAATATAATGCAACCAAGTTGTATGCCATCAAGCAAGCCATCTCGAATCTGAAACAAGAGAACAATACTGTTGCTCAGTATTTCACTCAGCTGAAAACTCTTTGGGATCAATTGGACTCTTTCCGGCCTCCCACACCATGCATCTTTCATGCAGGTAAGTCTCATATTGAACAAAACAACCAAGATCGTGCAATGGAGTTTTTGCAGGGTCTCCAAAGTCGTTTTTCAAACTTGAGAAGTCAGCTTCTTGTCACCGAGCCATTACCCTCTGCTGCGAAGTTGTACAACCTTGTTCGTCAGGAAGAGGAACAACAGGGACTCAATTCCTTGGTTGTGCACAATGTGGAATCTGCAGCTTTGAATGTAAGCCGCCATGATCCTAGAAACAACCGATCGTTTCCCAACACAACCACTGGTGCCAGCATCAGCAATAACAAACGCCAGAGACCATTTTGTGATCACTGCAACAAACATGGTCATACGAGGCTCATCTGTTGGAAATTAAATGGTTATCCGAAAGATGCAGCGAGGTCAGATTCTCGTGCTTTGGCTTCGTTGCTGCCCCTGTTGTTCCCGTTTACCATCCATTACTGCTGAGCAAGTATGCTCGCATACTACTTTGCTCGATCGGACAATGCAAACATAGCACCATCTGCTAACTGGCAGTATCACTTTGTCTTCAATTTAATTCTTCTCCCCCTTTGCCCTAATGTGTTCTACACTTATTTGGATTGTCGATAGTGGTGCTACTCACTACATATGTTCTTCATTATCATCTTTCACCACTTATGCAGTGGTTGATAAACCAATTGAGGTACAATTACTGAGGATGGATCCTTTACATCTTTGAGCCATATTGACAGGTTGATTTATCGCCTACTATTAAGTTACTTGATGTTTTTCATGTACCAAGTTTTAAGTTTAACTTAATATCTTAGCCAATTAACCAACAACAATTTTGTATCAAATTCTCACAGAGTCTTGCATTTTTCAAGGACCTACAAACGAACAAGGAGATTGGATGGAGTAGAAGGATTCTTGGCTCTGCCATTTTAGCTTAGCCCTTATGTTTTTTCTTTCAATGCAAATAAACAATAATGGATATGTGGCATTGCCGTCTCAGGCCATCCCAATGAGGATTGTTTTCGTTTTTTAGCTCGTAATTTTGCTTATATCAATTCCAAGTTGAATCATTCATGTACTGTTTGTCCCCTGGCTAAACAAACCAGATTGAAATTTAATAAAAGTACATCATTATCGTCACATGCTTTTCAACTTGTTCATGTTGATATTTGGGGGCTTTTCTCAATTGCCTCTCACAATGGTGCTAAATATTTTCTAACACTGGTGGATGATTATTCTCGTTGTACTTGGGTTTACTTAATGCAAAGCAAATCTGAGACTCTTAAATGCTTACAGTATTTTTTCAACTTTGCAATCAAACAATATGGTCATAAAATTGCAACCATATCATCTCTGCATCAGTCCCATGATCATTCCACAACTACAAACGTTTCGCTCTGATAATGGTTTAGAGTTCAAGTCTACTGAACTACAAACATGGTTTCATCAGAACGGAATCCTTCATCAGGACAAGTTGCGTCTACACACCATGAGAATAGTGTTGTTGAACGTAAACACTGTGCATTTACTAAATGTTGCTAGGGCTCTACGTTTTCAATCCAATCTTCCATTACGCTTTTGGGGAGAGTGTGTCCTAACTGCAGCATATTTGATAAACAAAATGCCTACTCCAGTTTTGTCTAATAAGACTCCTCATGAGATATTATTATCCACTGTGCCAAACTACTCTAATTTGCGAGTTTTTGGTTGCCTATGCTTTGGCAGAAACACACGTCCATCTCACAAATTTGATCTGCGTGCTAAACCCGGTATTTTTGTTGGGTATCCTTATGGTCAGAAAGGTTACAAGGTTTATGACCTTGAAACAAAACTCATATATACTTCTAGGGATGTTGTTTTCTATGAATCAATGTTTCCTTTTTCTAATGAGAATCATTCTTCGATTCTGCAACCTCCTAAACCTATTCAATCTTCTGAATATGCTTATTATGATTCACTTTTGCATCCTTCTAAGACTGATAACTATGACCAGTCACCTGCTTGTCATATATCCACACCATATGATCATGCACAACAAGATAATCCCTTATCAGATTCATCTTTGTCACCGGTGCAACACCAAACATCAAGCTATACACCACCAGTCGAAGGCTCAGTCTGCGATAGCCTTTCATCTATTCATCAATCCACTTTTAGCACCGCTACAAATGCAAACTCTACACAACATTTCTATGGCTGATACTACGACTTCATCTCCGAGGCCATTCATCTCTGAATTTTCTCGAGTCATCTCCCTCTCCCGAGAAAGTTTTAGCCCCACCCATGCAAAACTCGAGACCACTCGAACAAACTCTTCCATCATATCTGAAAGATTATCACTGTACACTTCCCAAGTGTAATGCAACTTCAGCTTATCCTATGACTGATTATTTGTCCTTTGACAAGTTTACTCCAGCTCATAAAGCTTTTTTAGCTGCAATTGTTCTCTCTGAAGAACCTAAAACTTATTCTCAGGCTAAGCTATGTCCCAAATGGAGAGCAGCTATGGCCAAAGAAATTCTAGCTCTTCAAGCCAATAATACTTGGATTATGGTTGATCTACCACCAGGAAAAACAGCTATAGGTTGTAAGTGGGTGTTTAAGATCAAATTCAATGCAGATGGTACTGTAGAGCGATACAAAGCTCGCCTTGTTGCTAAGGGTTATACTCAGCAAGAAGGAATTGATTTTTATGATACTTTTGCACTTGTTGCTAAACTCGTTACAATGCGAGTTTTGTTATCTGTTGTATCCATCAAAGGTTGGGCCTTACATCAACTTGATGTCAATAACGCATTTCTTCAAGGAGATCTTGAAGAAGAAATCTACATGAAGCTACCACCTGGTCTAAATCAAAAAGGTGAGACTAAGGTTCTTAAGCTTAACAAATCATTGTATGGTCTTAAACAAGCCTCAAGACAATGGTTTGCCAAGCTTTCTTCTGTATTATTATCTGAGGGTTTTCACAAATCCTTGTGTGATAATTCTCTCTTTACATATCATCAAGGCAATACTTCAATTTTTGTTCTTGTATATGTGGATGACATTATAATAACTGATGCGATAATGATTTCATTGCCTCTCTTAAATCACGACTTGCATCCCATTTCTCCATCAAAGACTTGGGAAACTGATATTTTTAGGCATAGAAGTTTCTAGATCTCCAAAAGGGATTTTTCTATGTCAACGAAAGTATACATTGGATATACTAAAAGACTCTGGTCTCACAAAGTCGAGTTTCTTCATTTCCTATGGATGCACATTTGAAATTACGTCTTGAAGATGGCAAAGCTTTGCCCTATCCTACTATCTCCGTCGATTAATTGGACGACTACGCATCTTCTACAGTCACACGACCAGATATCACATATGCCGACCATTATCTCGAGTCAATTTATGCAACATCCTCACACCCCATCTTGATCTTGCTCATCATGTCTTGCGATACTTAAAAGGCACAATTGGCCATGGCATATTCTTGTCTTCTTCACAGTCCTTTACTTCTCGGAGGATACATCAATTCGATTGGGCGGGTGCCCTATGACTTCGGCGTTCCACTAATGGTTACTTTGTTACAATAGGTGATAGCCCAATTTCATGGAAATCCAAGAAGCAACCAGTCATTGCTGGGTCATCACCGTAGGTCAGAAATCATGCTCTTTGCAAATTTGTGTTGAACTACAATGGCTAAAATATCTTTTCGAGGACTTACATATTCCATGTAAAACTCCCTATTATTGTCTCTTGTGATAGTCATGCGTGAATTCATATTGCCCAAAATCCGGTCTTTCATGAAAGAACTAAACACATTGAAATAGACCGCTACTTTGTCCGCGAGAAATTCCTCGCTGGTTTGATTCTCGCTTAAACATCTTCCATCACGAGATCGGCTTGCCGACATATTCACCAAGCCATTAGGGGTGCGCCAGTTCCGGCATCTGGTTGGCAAGTTGGGCATTCGTTCGCTCTCTGCTCCAACTTGAAGGGGGTGTTAACGATATATGTCATATATTCGTACCCACTACAATCACTGCATGCACGGATTGTAACAATATCTTCTAGTCTTCCTATTTTATAGCATTGTAACAATAAGCCTTAGTCTTCGATTTGTAGTTTACTTAGTTAGATATGATTTATCTTTACTTAGTCTTTGTTTTCCTGATTTATTGTAAACCCTACTGTAAAGTGTAACTATATATAGCATTGAATGGAACAACAATCTTCACAGTTGTGAAACCAAAATACACTGTCTTCTAAATTTCTTTACCTCTCTTCTTCCAAATTGTGAGGCGGTGTCTCCATTGATTGCCTTACAACGTTATCAATCAAATTATCCTCACTATATCCAAATTCCATCTAGTGGTTCTAGAACTTTTGATGCAAAAAGCCATCACTAATGTCATCAAAACAGCATCGAGGATTACTTGGAAATCGAAAGCGTGCTAACTATAGTCGCAATTTAAGGTTCTTAATAACATGAACACTCAAATATTTTTTAAGTAGAGACACTTGTTGTCGTACCATCCACAATTTGATTATGGGGAATACCGCTCGAGTTTAGGAAGTCATGGGTTGTTTTCCTTGTGGCCTAGTAGAGAGGTACATTCAAAATGACAAGTATAATGGAGGGCTAAGTGAGCACAAGGACAAGATTCATGTGGTAAAACTAAGAGTTTAGAAACAAAACAAGAATGCATTCTCGGATCTCCCGCGGAATGACTAGGAAGTGACGATCCAATATGTGGCAAAACTTGTAGTATGAGTGGAATTAAGAAACAAACTGTTTAATGTGTGATAAGATTCACTACCTGTTTCCTTTTAATTGATCGTGATGAAACCATTTTTACTGGACTTTTTAAGAGTCATAGTCATGTGTCATGGCAAGAGCCCGAGAGACGAGGAAGATGAAGTAAAGGAAGAAAATAATATTCTCATCAATCTTCTCCTTAAATAGGAAAAAAGGATGACCGGTTGAAATTGAATGTACTAGTAAAAAAGGGGAACAATAAACACGTGTAGACGGTTACGCTAAATTCACGGACAATTGTCGGGTGAAAAAGATAGGGAAAAATGAACGGTTGCGGAATTTAGAAATAGAAATTCTCATATCATTCTCTTCTTCGTAGAAAAGACATGAGAAGAGGCAAGATGTAGGAGCAAGAATCTCGCAACAGTTATACCTCAGCGAAGCTTTAACTAAAGGAAGGTTGCGAAGATCATCGCGGAGAGCGTTAGAGAAGTGATGTGGCGAGTAATGTCACTTAGTCATAAGGAAAGTTTGAAGACTCAATAAGATTGGGATTACCTTGCGAAGAAAACCTTGTAAGCTTGCGAGAACATCGCAGAATCGAATCCGAAAATAAAGGGCCGCTTATTTGTCATCCACTATGTAATATCCTATATAAAGGACCAAGCAAAGTCGAGAGGAGGGAGATCTTTTTTTAAGTGAGAGGAAAATAAATAGGAGAGAGAAAGTCCCGAGCTATTTTGATTTCCTTGTATTCTCATTATTTTGTAAGAATCATTAAAAAGATAAATAAAACTTTACAAATTTATCATGTAATTTGGCTAGAATAATATACAATCTTTGAGGTATAGTCTCGCAATGTGCCATCCTACATCCCTTTCGCAGCCTCCACCCTCTTTCTTCTCACCACCAACTGGGTCTTCCGAAGGCATCTCGAGGTCCCGCACGTAGGAGAATTTGGGAAGCAATTTTCTAAGTTCTTTGTGCGATAAAAACAAAAGAAATGATTGAAGAATAAAGGCCACAAACCCCATTTCAGATTGGTGTTTATTTTATAACTCCAATCATCCCGCTGGGTATCGCCTTGAATGGTTACTTCCTATACAAACTTCGCATCTTTTTATGAATAATCAACATCACTCTGTCACACTTTGACAAAGGATTTACAATTGATTTATGTTGCTGCTACGCCTATTGGCGCTTCCTTCTTTCAATATGCAACTAAATGGTAAGTCGGGGTATTTATCTATGCACATATGTGTCCCATTAAGCAACTATTCTCAATCTCATTGGCATCGATAAGTTTTACCATTCCGATGGTTGTCCCGACTCATAACATGTTGTTCAAGTATTGTGACCCCAATCTGGAATCTCGAAACATATCTACTCTTGCCATGTCAGCCAATGATTGGAGTGGCTCACCAAATACAAGACAAGGAGCATCTCCAAGTACTAGTGCATCAACATCGCCACCGTCGGCACCAAAGAAGTTGCGAAGGTTGAGTGAAGTGTATGAAAGATGCAACTATTGTGTGGTTGAACCGAAATTTTTGAAGAAGCATCAAAAGAACCAGTTTGGATAAAAGCCATGGAAGAAGAAGTTTTTGTCATTGACGAGAATGATACATGGGAGAAGGTAGCAAGGCCAAGTGACAAAGAAGTTATTGGTGTGAAGTGGATCTACAAGGTGAAGTACAATGCGGATGGAATGGTTCAAAGATACAAAGAAAGGTTGGTGGAAAGGGCTACTCACAACAACCCGGTGATCGACTACAATGAAACTTTTGCACCGGTTGCTCGTCTTGACACCATTAGAGCCGTGATTGCTATGGATTCACAAAAAGGTTGGTTACTTTATCAACTTGATGTCAAATCGGCATTTTTGAATGGAGAACTCCATGAAGAGGTCTATGTAGAACAACCATAAGGTTTTTTGGTGGAAGGAGAAGAAGACAAAGTATACAAGTTGAAGAAAGCTTTGTATGGTCTCAAGCAAGCACCAAGAGCTTGGTATAGTGAGATAGATGGATACTTCAAAAGGAAAAAATTCAACAAAACCAAGAGTGAGCCTACACTATATGTGAAGACAAAGGTACGTCTATTCTCATCGTTTCCTTGTATGTTGATGATCTTATCTTTACGGGTAATGATGCTCATATGATTGAGCAATTCAAGAGAAATGATGATGAAATATGAGATGAGTGACATGGGTTTGCTCAAGTACTTCCTTGGTATAGAAGTTCATCAAAGTTAAGATGGAGTGTTCATTTCTCAAAGCAAGTATGCCGAAAAGGTGTTGAAGAAATTTGGTATGCTTGGTTGTAACCCCACATCTACACCACTTGTAGTGAATGAGAAACTCAAGAAACATGATGGAGGAAGGAAGGTTGATGAGACTTACTATAGAGGTCTTATTGGAAAACTTGTTGTATCTTACACATACAAGACCCGACATCATGTTTGCTTCAAGTATGCTTTCTAGGTTCATGAGTTCACCTAGTCATTTACATCTTGGCGCGACAAAGAGGTTGTTAAGGTACATACAAGGAACAATGAATTTTTGGAATCATGTATTCAAGAAATTTGGATGTCAAATTAGTTGGCTATTGTGATAGCGACTTGGGAGGGTGTATTGATGACATGAAGAGTACATCGGGTTATGCTTTTTCTCTTGGTTCGGGTATATTTACATGGGCATCAAAGAAGCAAGAAACCGTAGCTCAATCCACGGCGGAAGCGGAGTACATTCGCATCAATAGCTACATCTCATGTTGTATGGCTAAGAAGAATCATGGAAGACATTCAAGAGAAGCAAGAAGAAAGTACCGTAATCTTTTGTGACAACAAATCGGAAATTGCTATGTCCAAAAATTCGGTTGAGCATTGTAGAGCAAGGAACATCAAACTCAAGTACCATTTCATTCGAGAAGCGGTTGAAGATGGTGAGATAGAGCTCAAGTATTGGAAGACGGAAGACCAATTGGCGGACATATTCACCAAGGCACTTGCTAAAGGAAAATTTCAACATTTCCGTGAACTACTAGGAGTAGAAGAACATCATATTAAGGAAGAGATTGTTGAGTAATGTAATGTTAGTGAACTAGTGTAATAGGAGTGTCAAGTCAACTTTATATTTAGTTGTGTGTGTTGACTAAATATGTGGGTGTAGGACATCCACAAGTTGTAAGGTCTTTTGTAGACCAAGTAGAAGAGTTAGCATTATCTCTTCAACTTAATGAAAATAGAGAGATTGAGAAGAACCAAAGAGGTTCCCACTACTCCATTACCAAAATCAACATCAAACATCTATCTTTAATCACCCATACATCCAACAGGGTTTGAGGCTTGTATCATAGAATGAGCCAGGGAATTATCAGCTTGCCCATACGTATATCATAGAATGAGCCAGGGAAAGAGACACCTCTAATAAAAGTCAATGAAGCCTCTCTTTTAACAAAATTTTTGAAAACCAAACTATGAATTCTATATAAAAATTTCTCTTTGAGAGACATTTCAAAGACAAAATTGCAAAGAGATGGGTGCTGAAGCGAGAGGACTTGTATCGAAGTTATCATCGACTGTTGTAATATTACTAGTTATCATAATCGTGCGCATGCACCCACCAAGTGTACACGATTAAAGGGCGGGGACCTTGAATACCCATTTGCAATCCACAAAATTCTCGAGAAGAATCAAGTGGTATTAATGACAAGACCAAGTGTTAGCATCATGAAATAATGCCTTAATTTCTACATCCATCTCTCCAAGCCTGATGCTTTGAAGCTTATGAAAACGTAATGGAGTACGCTGAGGAACAATAATTTCTAAGTAAGCAGTAGGTAGTAAGCGTCTGGTAGAGAACAATGCTTTTGGTTCAGATCTGCCATTCTTGGATCTGGTAGTTGACAGAAGTAAAGAAACGTACAAAGTGGTTGCATTAAACGTGAGAAGTACAAAGTGAGTTGTTGTTTAAATAGAGAGAACAACAGTAACTAACAACTACCCTAAAGCAGTGAAAGTAAAAAACATAAAGATAACTAAGTAACACTCCAGTTACACAAAACAAAACAGAGAAAGAACTACTTCTTCTAACACTCCCCCTCAATCTGATGTAGGGTGAGAACAGTGCATCAGTTGATCAACAAGATTGAAAAAAGTTATGGAGGAGAGTCCCTTTGTAAACAGATCAGCCAACTGATGAGATGAAGGGATGAATTATACTGTCACTGTGCCTGCATCCATCAAGTCTCGCACAAAGTGATAATCTACTTCAATGTGCTTGGTGCGAGCATGAAAGGTAGGGTTTAAAGCTAAGAACTGTGCACCCATATTATCACAGTGAATGGTGAAGGGTTTAGTTGGAGTGATATGCAGTTCTTCGAGCAGTCCAGACAACCACATGACCTTAGCAGCTAAGACACTTAAGGCCCTGTATTCAGCTTCAGTGGATCTTTTATAAACGGTCGGTTCCTTCTTAGAGGACCATGAAACTAAATAATCTCCTAAAAATACACAGTACCCTGAAGTAGATCGGCGAGTATCGGGGCAGCCAGCCCAATCAGAATCTGAGAAGGAAGTGATGTGAATGACATCTCCAGCTTGAAGGACAATACCATAGCCTAATGTACCTTTTAGATAACGCAACACTCTCTTGACTAGAAGCATATGTGTAGTGGTAGGAGCATGCATAAACTAGGAAATGTAGTTAACTGCAAATGTAATGTCTGGCCGAGTGAGAGTCAGGTACTGGAGTCCTCCAACTAAACTCCTAAATACCAAACATTAGGCAATGGTTCACCATCATGAATAGATGCACGCTTGTCAGTCGAGACTGGTGTTCGACATGGTTTGCAATCATCATTTCTGCCTTGACAAGAAGATCAACCGTATTTCATGGAGTGAGAGTCAAAGTGTCTTTAGAAGGAGAGAACATAGCATCAATCCCTAATAAGTAATAAAGATCACCAAGATCTTTCATAGCAAACTGTGAGCTCATCTGTTTTATGAGAGAAGTAAGAAAGTAATCTGAGATGCCAGTTAGAATGATATCATCCACATTGAGAAGGAGAACAGCAGTGTCTTCTCCACATAAATAAATGAACATAGAGGATCACGAAGTTGACATTACAAACCCAAAGATCAAGTAAGAAACCACTGAATTTCTCAAACCAAGCTCTAGGAGCTTGTTTGAGACCATAGATGGACTTGTGAAGAAGGAAAACATGATCAGGGTGAGCGGCATATTCAAAACCCTTAGGTTGTTTCATATAAACCTTCTCAGACAAGTCTCCATGCAAGACTGCATTGGAAACATCAAGTTGCCTGATAGACCATTTTTTTGTTAAGGAAATAGTGAGAACAACCCTTATTGTAGTGGTTTTGACAACTGGACTGAAAGTAGAGTTATAGTTCAAACCACTTTGTTGACTATATCCTTGAGCAACAAGTTTAGACTTACATTTGTCAACTTCGCCATTAGGCTGAAGCTTCAATTTATAGATCCATTTACTACCCAGAACATTCATATCAGAAGTAGGTTGTACTAGAGACCAAGTTCCATTTAACATTAAGGCATCAAACTCGGATCGCATTGAATCATTCCATTCTTATGCATGCAGCTGACTTGTAAGTCCTTGGCTCCTTAGAAGAGAAATAATTGAAGCAAATCTTGAGTGAAGAGGATGTGGGACAGTGTAGTTAGTAATAAAATTTGGTAAAAATTTAGGCTTGACTATCCCATCTTTGGATCTTGTAACCATAGTATGAACAGGGCAAACATATTCGATGGTTGAAAATGTCGGACCTATTGGAGGATCAACCGGTGGTTCAAAGTTCGTAATCGAGAATGCAATTTGTCCGCGATTTATGTCGCCAGACTTTGATCATCAACACTCTTCTGAAATTGATTAATGACAACAACGGGGAGAGCTTGATGCGAAATGAATGTGAGGATTATGTACAATTGCGAGAAAAGAAAATGTTGTCTCATCAAATACAACATGCCTGGGAGATGTAAACCTTTGAGTAAATTGTCATAACACCGTAACCCTTGTGTAAAGGTTTATATCCAAGAAAGGTACACTTTGTTGACTTGGGGCTTAACTTGTACTTCGTGTAAGCTCCTAAATGAGGATAACAAGTACACCCAAAACTTTGAGGAAGGAATAGTCGTGGGATTTGTTGAAAAGAACCTCAAAAGGAGAAACATAATCAAGAACTTTGGATGGTATTCTATTTATGAGATAAATGGTTGTAAGAAATGAATCAAACCAAAATGACTTTGGGAGACATGCTTGAAAGGAGAGAGTATTACCCACTGATGTAATGTCTTTGATGTTTTCTTTTCAGCCAATCCATTTTGCTGAGAAGTATGAGGACATGAGCAAGAGATACTGATGCCTTCTTTGTCTAGAAAGTCCCTGAAAACACCCTTCATGAGCTCATATACACCATCACATTGAAAACCCTTGACACTAGTAGAGAACAAATTCTCATTGATTTTTGAAATGTTGAAAACAGGTTAAACTCTCTTCGTCTTTCATTGGAAAAATCCAATGAAACCTCTTTGTAGTCATCTACAAACAAGATGTAATATCTGTGACCCAAGGTAGAAACTTGTGGAGCGAGGCCCCAAATGTCACAATGAATCAGTTCTAATGGTGATGTGGTGGTCTGTCTCGAAGTAGAGAAAGGCAATTTCTTACTCTTGCTTTGACAAGAATGACACAATGAATCAAATTCACACAGAATCAAAGAAATATGACTTGAAGTTTGTAAGTTGTTGACAATATTGTGGGCGAGGATGTCCCAATCTTTTGTGCCAAAGACATGGTGATGCAATAATGGAACTCAAGGCTTTTCGTGATGATTGGGAACCAATTGGATATAGATTTTGATTGATAACACCTTGAGCCAAGACAAGTTGAGTGTCAAGGTCTGTAATTTCATAACCCCAAGGTGTAAAACCAATCTTGCAACTGTGTTCACTAGTAAAAATGCCCACAGATATAAGGTTTTGAGTGAGGCTTGGCACAAACAACACATTGGACAGAGTGAAGTTTCTTGTAGGTGTATATAACACAGAGCTACCTACTAAAGTAATTGGAATGTGATATCCATTTCCAACAATAACCTGTTCAGAACCTGTGTATTTAGTTGGATTAATAAGTAGAGAAACATCATTAGTCATGTGACTCTTGCGGTGAGTCAAGTAACCAAAAACAAAGACAGGACAAGATGAATGCTCGGACAAATGAGAAGAACTAATCAGTAATAAGAATTTGCCTGAGGATTTCTTGTAGAAGTATTATACTGAGACTTCTTCTGAGAACCATTATTCTTAAAAGCAGTGTATCTATAAGGGCATCTACCAGCTGAATGACCAGTTCTTATGCAAATCTGGCACTCAACGTTGGAGTAATCAATCCATTGAGAGGGTGGTCTATCGTGTCTTGAGGTTGAGTGGTCATAAGACCCGAGATGAAGAACCATATGCATCCGTGTAGAACCCAGATGTAAAGGTCTTGTGAGAGAAAAAAGCGAGTTGGTAATCGAATCTAAGGATATGGTTGTCTCTAGGTGTTGAGCTTTGAGCCACTGCTCATGGGTCAGTACTTTGGCTTTTAAATCAGCAAAGGAAATGGGGGTTTCACGATTATGAATAGAGATAACAAAGTTATCATAGTCTCTTCCCAACCCATTGAGTACATACATAACAATATCAGATTCACCAACTTTGTCATTTATAGCAGCTAATGAATCAGAAATACTTTTAACCTCTTGAACATACTCAGCAACAATACGAGCTCCTCTTTTTATGGTCTGTAGTTGTCCTCTGAGCATAGATCTACGAGCTGAGAACTGATTGGAGAACTCCTTTGTGAGATATGACCATACTTCTGCTGCAGTGGTACATCCCAGCACAGAGCAAGAGAGAGAGTCTGAGAAGGTAGAGTTAAGACAACTAAGAACATATTTATCCCATTTTCTCCACTTAAAATAAGCTGGATTTAAGATCTCAGATTCACCGTCTTTGATAAACTCAGGTGGTGATGTAATGGATCCATCTACATAACCAATCAGATCTGTACTAATAAGTATGGGTTCCATCTGATTTTTCCAAATAAGAAAGTTTGTGTCATCAAGTTTAAGACTAATAAGTTGAGTAATGTGTTGAAAAGGAAAAGTTGTAGTTGTTTCATAGTGAGGGGACGACACAGTAGTCATGATGTGACAAGAGATTTGAAATCTAAGGTACACAGAGAGAAGATAGTAACGTATTAGTAGAGGTAAGATGCAATAGATAAGCAAAGGTAGAAGATAAGATGAATATGTGGTGGTGCAGAGTTTGAGTTAAGATGAGATTGCACAAAGTATGAAGATGAAGATGAAGGTATGCGGCGGAAGCAAAGAATGAAGAAACCCTAGATAATGTGTGGTAGAGAATCGAACAACCCTCGTGATACCATGACAGAAGTAAAGAAACGTACAAAGTGGTTGCATTAAACGTGAGAAGTACAAAGTGAGTTGTTGTTTAAATAGAGAGAACAACAGTAACTAAGCAACAGTAACTAACAACTACCCTAAAGCAGTGAAAGTAAAAAACATAAAGATAACTAAGTAACACTCCAGTTACACAAAGCAAAACAGAGAAAGAACTACTTCTTCTAACAGTAGTCATAGTATATATGGGTATTTTGGTCATTTGGAAATTCAGATAGTGTCAGAATGAGATGAGATGGAAGGAATTCCAACTAAAGGAGCAGAAAGAGGAGAGTGCATGGAAGGAGTTGATTGAGTAGTGTTCATCATGCATGGCTTGATGAACCTAGCCCCGGCAGCTAATATTTTTGCTATTCTGACTGCTCGAGGACGCTGTTTGTGTTCACATATGCATGAACTCAAAGAGAAATTGTAGAGTCACAATTCATTCTTGTCCAATGCAAAACCTTAGCTTTCTAAGTGTGAAGATATCATCAGACCAACGTAAAGAACGTAAAGGCCGGAGGGGACCAATCACAAAACTGAATTAGTACATCTGGTCCAAGAACGTAAAGAAGGGGACCTAATAAGGCAATAAAATGTGGACTGTAAGAGTGGGTACAAAATCAAGATTTTGGAACAGTTTGTTTGGTTCATAAGAGTGGGTACAAAATTAGGATCTTCTCTTTTCAACTTTACCCAAATATGATTTTTTTGGTAACCATTTCTCTTACCCTAACAAAAAGCTGGAATTATTGAAGCTCCTTTGCAACAAACTCATTGCAGGCAGCAGTTTTTTGGGCTATTAGGAAGCTGAACAAACAGATGACTTGGTAGAAAAGAGACTAAAAGCAGCTATTAAATTTTGTTTTTCCAAAGATTGGCAAGGGCCGTGCGGACGCGCACTCTTTAGGAACAAATTATGAGGTAGATTCTCCCTTAATAATGGGGATCTTAGGCTAGCACCCTTTCAAAGTGAAGTCACTACCCTCGGCCATGATCCTTTATGATCGACCATAGACCCCGTCCAGGTAAGTAAGAATTCAAGTTGCATTACAAGCTTTTCTTATAATTTTGTTTTGTCTATCCTTACTCTGTCTAACTGATGTGGACTATTATTTCCCGTTCATTATTCTTTCAATACTTCTCTGCCCAAAAGCAGTACCGTACGTGTGTTCCTTTTGAATTGGTAAGTTTATGTGTAAACGTGACAATATTAAAGGCGCTAGGTTTATGATGGGAAACTACTTCGGTTCTTGGTACTGGATCGAATGGCGGGCCGTTCCTGAGAACTTTTTGCCCTGAAGTGAACTTATTTATTTTTGCCCCTACAATTTTCTTTAACACAAACTGAAAAACTGTACCTATCAACCTATCCTATAATCAACCAAAAGCAAATTCAATTACCAACTTCAGAGCTGGTTCAATGGCTAAATTATAAAAATTAAAGAGCTTTAGATCCATTTCATCTGATTATAAATTGTATTAACATCACACGTAAAGAACCAGATGTAGTGCCTAGTAGAGGTGTGTGCCGGGACGGATATGGCGGGGAAGAAAACTAGAAACACAGAAAGAAATGAGGTAAAGAAAGAAAAATTAAGCACAACCAACTATTTAATATTTCTTCTTAGATCCTCCTAATATTTTTAAACTTTCATCCTATCATTTATGTTAATTATGCTCTAACCCTCAAAATAACTTCTCTTTCAAAAATACCTCAAACATAACAAGGCTTTTTGTTACCCCTCGGGCCTTGTTGCCCCAAAGTGGGGCTTGTCCTGCTTCCCTATCGACCGGCCCCGGGAATGGTCATGCTGAAGTAGTGTTTCCTGAGTGAATATTTAGTCATTTTCAAGTATCTCGAACTACGGGACTCATTCATGACTAGCACGTGATGGGAAGTATAAATTAATGTACATAAAACATAGAAAACTAGTTTTGTGCAAAGACTAATTTTCCCCACTTGGTTTTGACTTCATAGCTTCTTGTCAATAATTTTTCTTATCAAAATATGTATCGTGAATTAAACGTGATTTCTATCTGCACATATAGTCTGATATACTTCACCATTGTCACCATTGTGTAACAAAAGTGGAGTCTTAACAAAAACTAAAAAGGGGAGGAAATGTTACGGGCAATACCTCTATAAACATTAGAGATTAGAAAAAATGTAACATTTTCTTAGTGAATTTGCATAATCCAATTTCGTGAATTAAATAACCTTTCAAGCTTTTGTTCTATAACATGATATTACTTATCCAATTAATCCAATTTCTGAATTAATTTGTTTTGATAGTACTTATCCTTTGTAGAACTTCTCTACTACTGTTGTCTCCCTGCAAAAAAATAATAATTAAAAAGCGGATAGAACATTAGTTTTTATGCCAAACAAAAGGGAAGGTAAATTCTACTTTTATATACATTAGTTTTATGTATACAAACAAAAGGGAAGCGGAGATTTGTCTCTGCGCACCAGGCTCTGGAGATTGAAACTCATCAGGATCAGCCCCGCCTGTAGCAACATTAGAAGTAGACATCGAAGGCTCGAGGAGCAGTTGTACAAGCACTTCCTTCAGTGCACATTCCCGGGGAAAAGTTGGATTAGCAACAGGTTGGGTTCCCGAGATCCAAATCCCGCAAATATAGCTCGTCCTATTTTCAGCTTGTTGCAGGACAAAGAGAGTCCATCACTCGGAAATCGCATAGGTTCATCCTGTGCAAAGGTTGACCAGCCAAATGACGCACGATCCTTCCTCTCTAGCGTCAAGAGTGATAGATTGGTAACCAATCTGACTAAAACCAGATATCAGAAACCGATCAGCCACTACAACAACTCCCTCATGCACTTCAAAAGGTCCATACTTTGGATGGAAGGCATAAAAGACACAATGCTCATTTTCACCCATTTGAGGATGTGTTGCGGGCATTACAGTAGTGTAGCACTCACTTCTATCTCCATGCTTAGTCGAGGCTCCTTGATTCATACCTTCTGTTGCATGTTGAACACTACTGCCAAATCCAACATTAGCATACAAATCTGCAAAAGGGTTACTTGTATCTTGTTCAATGGCCGCAGGATTGGGTTGATTGAAGTGTCGTCGAAGACGATCAACTGGAGAATCCATCAAAAACTCATAATTAATTGCACCAGGTGGTCGGTCTTTTTGCAAATCTTGGTCAAGCTTCACTTCAACATTATTCTACAAATCCTCCAAATACCAGGAGAAATCGGCTTCATATTCAGGAGACTCACAACCCTGAGGAAAGGGTATTCCATATGGAAACCGAGTAATACTATACTCCCGAGGATACCATTGGATTCTTGGCTCCCCCTCAACCTCATGAAGTTTCCGTTTTCCCTTTTGATCATCACCACTGCCATTACCAGCCATAGCAACTGGAGAAATCTAACTATCAAAATTTTTGAAGATAAAGCAAAAGAAGACCAACAAGAGCGATTGAAGCTTTCTCTCCTTTAATTGATACAATTATAAAGATTATAGGGATAGTTTCTGTAGTCTCTCCTCTTTAAGTGACATCGGTTTCATTCGAAACCGCTTTCGATCCGTAATTCTCATCCTATTCTCTGCCGCTTCAATTTCCCTTCCTAAAGGGCATCATTACCTACAATCTATGGACTCCATCCATCTTAAACTTAATCCAACTAATCCTTCAAGTTTCTCCGGAGACAGATGGCAAATGGAAGGAGGAAATTCTCACATTTGGCAGCTTAGAACAATCGGGCGCCAATAAATGCTCCGATACAATGCACACGTTTTTCTCACTTGAGTGAATTTGATTAGCTGCATCCAAGCCGCCCAACGGCTTATCCGACTCAAAGATCTCACAAATGACCGGAAGTTTTCAAGACAACAAAGTCCCCTATTACGCTGCAAATTGAACCTCACTCAAAGAATTAGCATTCACATGACTACTAGGTTTCACATCCTAAGAGTGACTAGTCATGCTTGCCACTACAAAGAAGTGGAACAATTCTTCCGAGCTCTAATCCAGGTTTGTCCTTATTCATCATTGCTCTTCTAGTGCAGAAGGTAACACTCCTCTACTCAAAATCATCTCTTCTTAATACATATCCTATGCTTATTAGACAAACTTATTCTAAGGCTTACTCTGCCACTTATAGTTAAGTATAACTAAAGGATCAACCCAAATAGCTCCTCTATGGATAGCTAACACCATTGATTATTATAATTCTTTCTATGCTAGAGTTTGTTCTATTAACGAGTCAGCCTCTAGGTACACCAATAGTCAAACAAATAAAGATAGTCACTAAAGCTCAGCAACACGGACTCTGGAGAAGGACTACTAGCACATGGCACCTGTACTTCTTTTTCAGATCATTTTTGGAACTTTAGGCTACATCAACATCAACCTCAACTACATCAAACTTAACCACTACAAGCCAACCTACATACTTATTCAAATTCAAATTAAAGTTATCAGAACCAGTACTTATCACAACACTTCTCCCTATACCACTTTCACAACTATTCTCTATACCACATTCACCACCATTACCATATTCAAAACACCTCTTATGGCCTCAACCTCTGAAACTAAATCCACTGATCAAGTTGAAAATCTGGTAGACCAAATGAATTCCTCTCTAAACTTCCCTGAGGATCTATTCCCAAAAGTCTTTATCAATGCTGAAAGCATATTACCCAAAAATAAAGAGGATTGGAAATGGGTTTTCATAGGAAGGTATTACAGTAAAATCTCTCATGAAATAAGAACCATATCAAGATTCATCAAATCCAACTGGGAGCTTAGAAGACAAAGCGTGGTTAACATGGAGGAAAAGAAACTATTACTCTATCGGACTTGGCAGCATAGAAGATTTTGATTTTCAGACAGGGAGGTACTAAGAGGTATCTTGATAAGCTTATTGTCTTAACAAAGTCCCACCATCCCCATGTCCCGACTACATTGATGAAGCTAATTTCTATAGAGTTCAGATATGGGCACTTATCAATAGAGTACCAAAACACATCATCCCAGATATTAGCAACATCATCAAACCAGCAGGAATATTTCAAAGAGCCAAAAAAGCTTATAGAAGAGATGAAGATGAGAAGAACCTAGAAGTTTACTTAGCTATTGATGTTACTAAAGCTCTCAAATATGGCATTGATGCTTATGAAACACCCACTCAATCACATTGGCTTGAAATGGCCTATGCTTTATGGTGGAATTGCCTTTTGTAAGGTTTGTAGAGTCCAGACCATCCTGGTCCTCTTTGTGAAGAAAAAGAAAATAATCACCAACAAGATAATCAAAGAGCTCACCCAAATAACCAATTCAATGCTTACCCATCAAATAACTAGTACTCCAACTAACTCCAACACCAGCAGTCCCCTAAGCAACATCAAAATAAGACACTACTCTGACAGAGATGTTGCTGAGGAATTTTCAATCAAGATGAGACTAGTACAAAGGAAGATCCTTCTTAAGAATAGCTGTGAGGAGCTAGATGGTCCAAAGGATTACATAATTTTCAAAGCTGGTCTGAATCAACCAATTGAAGGAGAAATACCCACCATCAACCCTGAGGTTATAGCCTGTCAAAAAAACCACAAAAGATCATAGATCAAAACAAAACAAGAACAAATTACCCAAATAGAAGAATACGATATCAAAACCGCCGCTAGAAAGCAGACTACTACTACAAGTGGAGGAATAAATGATATCAATCCTAATACTATCTTTCCAAAAGTTCAAACCCCATATTCAAACAACCCGGGCCCAAATCGTCTTTACCACTACTCCATCTCTAAATGAAATCCAATAACAAATAACGAATGATTTCAACAACTAGAACATGTCGCTTTGGGAAAGAAGGAAAAAGGAGTTCAAACTTAAAGGCGTGGATGCCAGCATACACCCTCGGCTAATTGATCCAACAGGAAGCTTTATATCTCCTCCAAACCTATCAACAAGCCTCTCAAATAGGGATCAAGCATCATCCAGCCAAAATGAGCAATAACCAGGTCATGCATATGGAGGAAGATAACTGGACCGACTTGGCTATTGATGGCCCCTGAGGAGCAAATACTTTCCCAAATTCCAAGGTACTACATTATACTCCCTGTAAAACTTTACATTATATGCCACATGATAAGAAAAACAATTTTCTTCTTCGAGTAAGTTTTTCTTTCACATTAGATTAAGTCAACAGCCAGATGTAATGCCTATCACTTAACTATTTCTTGCATAGGATATCTTATTATCATATTCTCTTATCCTAATGTGTCCTACTGCAATTTACACAAATGCCATGGCTTGGAACTTCCAAGGCCTAGGACAACCTCAAACCAGTAGACACCTAAATAACATATTAGATAAACAATAATCCCGACATCTTCTTTTTATCTCAAAACTAAACGACAATCTAGAAACTTAAATACCATCCTTGGGAATATAGGTGTCACTAATTTTTTGGTTTGTTGAGCCTAAAGGAAAAACACACTTTTTTTGAGGCCTAGTGTTAGCCTCGAAAACTAATATTAAGGTCACTATAGAAGATTTCTCTAACCACCATATTTCTGCCACCATTCATCCTAGTATAAGCACACCTGTCTCTTTACAGGCTACTCCCTCCGTTCCACTTTAGATGATGTTTTAGGGTTTTTTGTGTTCCAAAATAGATGAAGGTTTAGCAATTTTCTCCACATTCTCACGTTTTACCTG
The DNA here is from genome assembly GCA_023531295.1 of Papaver armeniacum. Classification (NCBI taxonomy): domain Eukaryota; kingdom Viridiplantae; phylum Streptophyta; class Magnoliopsida; order Ranunculales; family Papaveraceae; genus Papaver; species Papaver armeniacum. The sequence continues at coordinate 1,017 of JAJJWW010006346.1, read as the reverse complement.
TTTGGAATCACAACATAACATTCATTCTCTTTGTAATCAGTGAGAGATAATTAATTTAATTTAAAAGTTAAATATATTCGCTATCATCTTGGGATATTTGGTGATCTCAAGTACAATTATATAGGGATTCATAATTTATACTTGAATCTAGAAACTAAAAATTATGAGGTTTAAATTTTTAAAAGGGTATTAATATGGGTAGATATGGAAAATTTTTTATTATATTTGATGTTTCTTAATCTGCGTGAAAAACTCTACAACATCATCTAAATTGGAACGGAGGGAGTATTATGGTAGTCCTTATACCACACCTGATAAAATCAATTCTTGGAAAATGATAGAGAATACTGATAAAAATAACACCCTTCCATGGTTGATTATGGAGATTTGAATGTTGTCCTTCATGAGGCATGAGAAATTCAGTCAACATCCTATTGATACTGGCTAACCTTTTTTGGAGAAAATTGATGAAGCTAATTTAACTGATCTAGGATATACCGAATGTCCATTTACTTGGACTAATAGAAGAACTGTATACATCTTACTGAGCAAAGATTGGATAGAGGGCAGTCAAATGAAACCTCTCTTGAACTACACCCAAATTCTACTATTTCAAACCTTCCTGCCATTGGATATGATCACAATCCTATTTTTCTCAATACTAATCCTAGTTGGAAGCAAGGTTACATTCCATTTAAATTCTTTGGCCCCTGGCTTGATCACCAAGATTACAAGGATATCATTACAGAATATTGGAACACTCAGCATAAAGGGTCTCTTCCTATAATGATTGCTAGGAAATTAAGGGATATCAAAATTAAGTTAAAGAAATGGAATAAGGAGGTCTATGGCAACATCAAAACTAATCTAGAAGACAACATACAACAATTGGAGTGGATTACTAAAATCAATTCAACAACAATAGAGGCAAAGACATAAGAGAAGCCCAAAAGCAAGTTGAACATTGGCGGAATATTCAAGAAAACTCCCTCGGAAGACCAACTTATCCAACTTTCT
>JAJJWW010006345.1:0-20869 GCA_023531295.1 Papaver armeniacum | reverse complement strand
ACTCTCACTTAAAACCTAGCCATTCAGGTGGATGTAATTGCGGGTCTTGTTGAGCCTTTCATTTCTGGCCAGGGTCTCATTGTATTGTATTCATGTTTGGTGAGCTTTTGATTCTCTAATAAATTTAATTTTCCGATCAAGAAAATAAAAGATAAAGATCATTAGATGGTCAGGTTTGCTATCTTGAATTGCATTCATTTTTTGTAGGAATGTAGAGTCTTATAAGATGAATATACCATCAAAATATTAGACTTAAATTCATTACCGTTTGGGTTTTGTGGAGAAAATGACACAAATCTTGTCCGGCTTTGTCCATCTAAGAATGTCCATGGATCCTCGCTCAAAGATAAATAAGAGGTAATATTTATTTAAAATAACTTAGCATCATGCTCATGCTCAAACAATCTGACGATGATAAACGAGAAATACATTTAATAAACTTTTCCAGTCTAACATTTCACAAGAGAAAAGAAAAAAAATAAAAGCGTGCGCTTATAAGGATATATTATACTATCATGTCAATTCTACGGCCTCCCCTCTTTTCTCTCTAAAACTAAGAAAGTAAAAAGAAAAAACTACTTCCTTCAAAATTAGATCATTGATCCGTCTGGCTTGGTTTGATTTTTTTCAAATCTATCGGACGGATCGAATTTGTTTCCTTATATATATTTATTTTCCAATAAAAGAAATTGTTTCTAAATAATTTTTATGGTTTTCTGATCGGTCCGATGGTTTCATAATACTATCGATTTGTTTTCTTATTGCTTTATTAGGTTTTTTCGGTGGATCTGGATTTGCATTGTTATCAAGTATGTTCTGGATGAAAACGATCTACTTCGTCAGATATGTAGATCGTTTGTGAAGAAATCAATTTGGGCATATTACTTCCTTTTTATGGATGCATCTATTATCATTGATGATCAAGAAACAAAATGGTTTGAAACCATTATAAGGATATCCAAAACGGGCTGTAGAAGTTTTAGACGATTTTCATATCTCGTTACTTTAAGTTCCGATTGTAAATTTTGTACTATCTGTGTTGTCCTGTTTCTTGATTTAATTGATTAACGTAATTCTTCAGGCCTTAATTTCAATGAGGTAGTCTAATAAATAAAATTTAGGAGTTTTTTTGAAGCTCGTGTTTCCATAAAAAAATAAAATAATTATAACCATGCATTATCATTTAAGAAAAACATCCCGCAGACTGTACCCGTATATAAAGCTATAACTGTATTTGGAAATTCAAATGCAGAGGGAAAGTATAGTCCCGACGTGGAAATTGGGCCTGTACGACTTTTGGTTGTTGCGGAATGATTCTTGCTAGGGCTGTTATCATTAATAATGCCAAGCACTATGGGAGAGGGCATCCCTTCCCAATCCTTCAAATGTAGGAAGGGATATGGCTCAAAAGGAAGCCTCATTATAGTATGTTTTCATCCCTTCCTTGCACTGCAGGGAAACTTAGTTTCCGTGTGAATAGTGCCAAACGGAAACTAAGTTTCCGTTTTTTTTTCTCCAAATTTTTTTTCTACGGGTTTAGAAAAATATTTATTATGGGTAAAAAAATTTGAAGAGAAAAAAATGAACGCGCAATTGGGGGATATGGAAACTAATTGGGGGATATGAATTACTTTCCCCAACCAAAGGTGTCTGCTAAGGGGTGTTTTTTGGAGGCGAAAATACTAAAACACCCTTTGATTAATTGAAAAACATTATGAAAAGACTGTTAGACCCTCTCCACAAAATAAAAAACTTAAAATCAAAATCAAAACCAAACACAGAATCAGTATCCCCTATTTGAGTACCGGCATACTCGTGTGTTAGGGTTAGGTTTTGAAAAAAAAAAATTCCTTCATCTTCTTCATCGTTCTTCGTCCGTTCTTCATCGACAATTAATCGTTAAATCAAAAAATTCTTCGTCGATTAACCTACCCGAATCAAAACCATGCCTCCACTAAAGAAACCAAACGCCCAATCGAACCCAAAATCGATTGTTAAACAAAAATAGGCAGAAACACTTGCTAAGATTGCTCAAGAGCAAGAACAAGAGTTATCGGACGATCAACTACTCAGAAATATGGCTTCTGTGAAAAGGTAAATCATTTACAACTGTTTAATTAGTGTTTCAAACTTTCAATCGATTTGTAGCTATGGGTTTAGGTCAAAATCGCGAAACCCTAACTCTTGGGAATCAATTGAGTTTCGTGAGTTCGGTATTCACTTTAGTATGAATGCCACACCGGAAGCAAGTGCCGGCGTTCGATCTAGGATGAATACCACACCGGTATTGATTTTCGGCATTCAATTTAGTATGAATACCACACCGTGAACTAGTACCGGCATCCAATCTAGGTTGAATACAACGCCGGAACTTAGTTTCAGAAAATCCTTGGATTTTTTCATCTGTACCGGCATACATTGTAGTTTAGATTTCATGCCGGAACTGGGGTTTTAGTATCTAGAACTTCATAATTATTTCCTAAGCATCCTCGATATTTTTTTCAATGTCGGAATTAGGTCCCTTATGGGTTTTCGTTATACGTTTATGCCTGGTACTTGTATTTTGTATTCCAGAATTTCCCAAAGTGTACCTAAGATCCTCAAAATTTATTTCTCAATGCCGGTACTAGTTCCCAGCATGTTCGATACATTTTTTATGTATGCCGGTAGTGATGATTCTATGCCGTAATGTGGTGTATCTATGCCGGTATTAGAAATGAAAGTTAGTTGTATTATATTTATTTCGTGCTTCTTTTGAAATAGATCTAAAGCAAAGGAAGCCAAAGCAAAGGAGGCTAACAAAGGAAAAGCTAAAGTTGTTGTCACTAAGAAAAGAAATGAAGGATGGTCTTGATACTCCTCAGTCTCTGCCTCCTCGAGGGAATAACAAAAAGCGTTTGGGTGCTGATACAAGAGGGGATATTTGGGAGAGTGGTCGTGATCGTAGTAAAATCGTTATCCGTGAATCTACCGAGCTGTTGAGGAGTAAGATGAGCAAGATGAGCAAGATAAGCAAGATGAGCAAGAGGAAAGTGAGGAGGAAGACAATGAGGTTGATCCAACTCAATTAGCAAACCAACGCTAAGGGGTAGTGGAACAAGGTGGTCCAAGCGAACAACCCACACAAGGCAAGGGGAAAGGCAAAGGCAAAGGCAAAGTAAAAGTTAAAGGTTCGCACCTTCCTCATATTGATGACATGATACCCGACCTTGAACGTGGTAAATTTTGGGGCGCATCTTCTTTTGATCCGGAGTATCTATTTGGCTACAAGGACTCATGGGCTCGTACTATATATCAGACCTATGTAAGAATTTGTATCTCGTGCATATGTATTGTTTTGTATTTATATATGCAAAATCTCTTAATTGTATTATCTCCTAATTGTAGGATCATACGAAGGCTGTGCGTGTTTGCCGAAACCAAGCCGCGGCTCATTGGGATTTATCTTTGGAGCATGAACAGGTCCAAGCAATAGTAAAGAATTCTGGTCTATATCCTTTGGTTGAAAATTATGTGAAGCCAGATATTGTGACAGTCAATTGCTTCTTCGAAAGGTATCATGGTGAAACTGATACCATGCACTTCCCGTTTGGAGAGATGACCTTGATCCCTGAAGATGCTCAGAACATTCTAGGCTTGGAAGTTATTGGCAAATCAATTTCCGAACGAGATAATCATTCTTTTGATCTATAATGGAAGAAGTTGCACGAGCTTACTAACAAGTTGTTTGGTTATGACTACAAAACTTCTGTGGAAATCTTCTATGTATCTAAGGCTAGTAGGACAAAGACCATCAAGCTGACCCTGCTTAAGAAGAAGTTTGAAAATACGAAGGCAAGAAGTTTGAAGGATGGATGGGATCCCTATGATTCATTATACTGACTGCTGCGTACTTGTTATTCATCTTGGCTACTAGGGTATTCCACGACACTAGTAGCAACGGGGTTAGTGCAAACTACCTTCGCATTTGGATCCGTTGGAAGAGGTCTTTACCTATTCATGGGGCACCGTGGCAATGGCACATTTGATGGCGGAGATGAGAAGGGCCTCTAAGGCGGTTGCAAACCAATTTGTTGGGAATTTCACTCTACTCCAGGTATTTTTGTTTTTAAACTAATGTTCTTATTTATATTGTTCACATGTACCCTTATCATGAATTTAGAAACAAAATTTACTGATTTTTAAATGTATCATTTCACATTTGTATAGGTGTGGGCTTATGAACATTTCCCAACATTGTTCAAGGAAAACCCCTTCTTGAAGTTTATTCCCGTTGATGACCCCGAGGAGCCTAGAGCCAGGAGATACGAGTTCAACAGCCATCCGAAGCCCGGTAACGATCGTCGACTGATAGAAATGAGATTGGCTCTGGACGCGATGACTACCAAAGATGTTGTGTTCGACCCTTATAAGGAGGCTAGAGAGAACCGCCAATACCTGAGGTTTTATAACGTTGCATTTTACCAAGGGCCCTTGTTCCACCCAAAGGGATACGTTATTGCTGATCCTCGATGTGTGATGCGGAAACTTGGATATAAGCAATTACCTAGATGCATGACAGCCTCTACTGAAAGGTACGTTCTTGATTTTTCTCATTGCATGACAAGTTCCACAAAGTTGAGGGTAGTGTATGATCCAACTCCGGAACCAACACATTGGAGGGATATGGAACCACGTCGTTTGGTAAATCCTACTAATTGGGAGCTTGTGAACAACGGTGATGAAGCCGACCCACACTACATTCATGATTACTTGGAATGGTCACATCCTATTGTCGTGCGCCCGGAAGACGTCCAAGTTCCACCCCAGAAAATCCCTCCCGTTCCAACTCCTATAAAGGCACCACCTACGATGGCCCAACTTAATAAGACCGTTGGATTGCTAGTAAGTATTGTTAATTTCTTAGTCGTTTAATGTACACATAATCTTACATTAGCATATATATATATATATACTAATTATGTGTTGTATGTATGAAACTAGCGGCGTCGGCTTGGAAAGTTGAAGAAGATGTTAGGTTGCAAGTACGAGGAAGGAGAGGTGCTATCCCTTGAAGAAATGAAGGAAGTCGTGGAAAAGCTTGATAAAATTGAAGACCCAAGTGAAAGAGCTTTGTTTGGGGAAACAAGGAAGGCTCCCGTTTTCAAGAAGCAAAAGACCTAGTGATGAACTCTATATAGTTGTGTTTCGTTATTTGGATGGTGGTTGTTATGTTTTGAACAATTTCTAACTTGTTTTTGGTTGAACTCTTTAGTTGCTTGGTTTACTTTTGGTTTATGATACTTTGATGAAGAACATTTAGGCATGATTCAGTTGTTTGGTTTATGTTGAACATGTTTAGATTTCTAGTAAAATTTTGTCTCGTAAGTTTTCTTTACACGAGAAGCGCCGACATTCAAATGTTTAAGTTCGACATCACCTGTATTGGTTCCGGCATTAAAAGCAATTTAAATTCTATGCCGGCGCTTGTGCCGGCACGGAACAATTCCATCTAAATCCATGCCGGGCTCAATGGATGAAAATGACTATGTTTCTATGTAGATTTTGGGTAGTTCCCGCATTAACAGAATTATTCAATCGATGCCGGAATTCTGATTTTCTTACTCTTCCATATTTTTGCATAATTTCGGCTTTGGTTTTTGATAAATATACTATGCCGGTGTTGATTATAAATAGGTTACAAATGCTCTATTTATTTCATTCCTAGATAATCTATTACATTAGATTTCAAACTTTCAATTAAAACATAATAAAACATGTTAATGAAGCACTTTTGGTTTAAGATGATCTCCTATCAAAAAAGAGTTTACAATGATCTCTTATCCCGGCATAGATATTGTATATTTTTTCATGCCAGAACTAAGTGTTACGATACTGTCTACAACCGGCGTTCCATAGATAAACTTTAGTGAGCCGGCAATAATTCCCGGCATGGTCGTACTTCCTACATTCAATGCCGGAAGATTACATTCAATGCATAACGGCTATTTTTTTTTAAACCATAGACCAGTAAAGAGCATTTCTGACATGGGATCTAAGTTACTGACATTGCCGAGATGATAAAGTGGAAAAGAGCCGATATGTCCTCATCTATGTAAAGGAATGGATACACCCATTGCACTTGATACCTCAGAAAAAAAAAAAAAAAAAAAAAAAAAAGGTTTGCTCCAACACATATCTCGGATGACATATCAATCACCAACTACCAATTTCATCAATGCCCTCGAAAAAGAAAAACTTATGAGGAACAAATTGGCCCTCTAAAAAAAAACTTGTGAGGAACAAATTGTCCATTCCGATAGGAAATCAATCATCAACCACCACCAACTAAGTTGCCACAATACTAGAAAAACTAAGAAGGAAGGAAGAAACCACCAAGTCAATTGCCGCAATGGAAGAAGAGATACTTAAGAGGAAAATACAAGAAGAAGAGGAATCAAAGCTTGAACAATATCGCAAAGAAGCTAAAGAGATCCTTAAACGTCAAAAACAAGCTAAGATAGAAGCGGATGTTGAGGAAGAACCCGAGTGGATTAAAAATTACTACATAATATCGGATTCGCCTGAAGATCACCGCCCTTCGGATCTTTTTTGGGGTCTTGTTAGGACTGGTCCTCACATGAATAACTTTTTGGATGGTAAGAAACGCATAATAGAATACAGTGATCTCCTTGTACGAAATCGAACAACTTCACTCATCAAATTATGTCGCAAATACAACGAGTCTCTTGCAAGATACTGATGCGCGTCATTTACACAACAAATTATTCAAGATATTTCCCACTAATTAACTGGTAATATAGCGGTAGTAAGAGATCGTTCCCACAGAGAGCTGTGTAATTGATATGTTATTTAGTTTAACAAAATAAGATAAAAGACAAAAGGATAGGTTTAAAGTAAAATGAAAACAATAACAAATAAAAGAAAGATGATTAAGGAATCATACGCCGTCACTGGAAAGAAACTTAATAAAAGTACTTGTTTATTTCTTGTAGAATTTCTATATCACCAACCGTAGAATAGCAATAAGCTCTGCTATCCTCGGAATTCCTGTTGCCACCGGATCTGGAAGCGCTCGACTCACTGAGATTCTATCCATCTGAGCCACCATGAATAAGCTCTCAAGATGTAACCCACCTGGGATGCATTACGTTTTGTGAATTAGGTTGATCCTAGCATCGACGCATAAGCTCTGGCCTGCTTACTAGTGTCATCTCTATACACAATTGCTTAACAGAATCCCTCTGTCAGCTTTTGCGATGTACTACTTGTGTAAGGCACTGAGTGACTATTACACGTATCACCAATCCCAATACTAGTAGAAGAATTACAACCAGTTAATTCAAATGGCCGCCTGAACAACCCAAGTAGTAATCTTGGACGATAAAAACAATAGAGACAATCGACAAGAAAAATCAACTTAAAATAAACTTGTAAAAAGAATTAAAGTTTCATAAACCAGACTTTGAAATCATACCTTAATCAAGAAAAATTCAGCCTACACATGAGTTTACTAAAACCCATAAAAATATATATAAGAAGAAAATAGCTTGGTTTCCCCCTAATGGGGTTAACCGTAGATATGAAATAAAACCTTTCCTCTCTTCTATTCTCTGTCTATTTTTCTCTCCCAAAAGTTATGTTTCTAGCTACAAAAGAAATAATAAAAGAAGAAGTTCTCTCTCTTTTTGTTTAGGTAGCTTTTTATAGGCATCAAATACCCTAGCCGATCCACAAAAGTCGCACAAGATAGAGATTCAAAATCGGTGATAGTTATCACAAAATAGGTTCTGATTATTGGGCGCGACGCAGTGTATTCTAGTAGCGTGCATATAGCTTCTGATCCGTCCGATCCTCTGAGGAACCCTTGTATCTTCATCTGCACCGTCCACCTATCCAGCTTCAGTGAGCCGCATCACACACAATCAGCACCTTTCTCCAAAACGCGTCAGAGCTTGGGCAGAAGCGTGTTTTCTTTTTGTCGCAAATACAGCAGGCAGGGCCCACCACACTTCTTCTCCTCCAATCACGTGCTCAACCAATTATCTCTTATCAGAACCATCGTACGGCTTTTGGACTTCATCAGACTTCTCTGCCAACTTGATGGATAAACTCGATCATCATCTTCTCTTCTCAGAACCATCGTGATTATCACGACTTCTCGAGCTCAAACCTATTCGACTGCAGCAACAGCAACAACAACCTTTAACAGCAACCCGTTCTAACTCGAATGCTCATTATCACAGCAGCATCATCTTCCATTAACCACCATCGTTTCTGGCATTCACTGCCAATGGCAGCAGCCCATAATCGAGTCTCAATAGACGTAAAACCCATCACCACGAACTCCTGACTCATCTTATATCCTCCATCGTATCCATCACCCACCAAGCTCCATTAATGGCAACTAAGCTCGATCGAGTCCTTCTCAGCTTCTTCTTCCTCGAGCTCCACTGCCAGCAATCACCGTAAACCATCGAACCATAATCAGGCAGCAACCAACACTCGAGCATAACTGTCGAGCTCCGCATTCATCGAACCACAGCAGAACCATCACCATTGCAGACTCGAGCTCCAACCACAGTCATCATTGGCAGCATCGATTTTCACTGCCAAGCTTAAATACCACTGAATTGTCGAAATCAGACGACAACCCATGTATTCTAATACCTTCAGTTACCTAATGACCCATTCAGATTCGAGAATCACTCTAAATCATTCCCATCTTGATCATCACAGTCATCAGCATTCTCTGATTATGATGGCTGCACACCCTTGATGTGAAATCAGGATCCTACCCAAGATTCATATCATTCTCCTGAACCCAGTGATGTATTCAATTCTAATATACTGTTAATCAAGATCCATCATCATCGTGATCATCATGATCATCGAGTCCCATCTGCCATTGCTTGTGTTCTGTTTAGGAAGAGAGAAGACGAAGTGCCCTGAGCAAATAGGCTGGGTGCCTTCAATAGATTTTGAATTTCGGCCTCCCCTTTTTGTGAGAGATCGAAATGCCTTTAGCAGTTCCCTTGAACTTGACTGCCCCTTAACGTACAGCGGGAGTGCCAATGTACTTCCCGATAAAATGACCATTTAGCCCTTAGTCTTCCAAGTTCTTGTTTTGCTCATAACTTCTTCATACGAACTCAGAATGACTCCGTTCTTTCGCCATTGTCTTCATCTTCTCGTCCTCTACACAATGAAAAGTAGAAATCTTGTATTTGAACGAGTTCCAATTGGTCTTTGGCCTTTCTCCTCTTATAGCTAGCTTCTTTCATTGCACAATTAAGTGCTATTTCACTTCTTTTGGATGATTTCCCTAACAAAACACAAATAAGAGAAAACAAGCGTAATATACAATAATTTGCAAGAAAACCAACAAATACTAGCATGGAATTGACACTAAATATATGTGAAATATGCACTTATCAGATACAAAGGGAATAGGTATGAAGCTCAGGACGCATATACCAAGTGGAGAAAAGAGCCTTTTAGGCATTTCGAAGCAGCTTTGCTTCTTGAATCTCGTTCCAAGAAATGATGTTAGTTACAATTGGCTTGATGATGCGTGTCGTAACCACAACAAATTAATTAATATTTTTCCACTCAATTAACAAGTAATATGGTGGTAGTTAAGTTCGTTCCCACGAGGAGCAAGAAGTTCTAGTTGTCTTAATTGTCACAAAAAGGGGGGATGTGTAAAACAAAAGAAAGTAAACAAAGAAATTAAAAGATAAAGTTGAAATCAATAAGAGAGACAAGACCAAGGAATCCTTCTTCGTTGCAAAACAATGATTCAAGTTATGTTTTTCATCCACATGTTATTAGTCACAGATTATCACCAACCGTAGGATAGCGGGTTCGCTTAGCTAGCCCCAAAATCCCTTATTTCACCGAGTAACAAGTCCGCTTAGTTATCGATTCTATTCAAAAGAACCACCTTGAGGTTCGCTTACAAGATGTAATTCCCGAATGCATTAAGATCTATGAATTTAGGTTTAGTACTAGTAGTTAAACTCGGTTCGCTTGGTCCACTTTCTAGCGTTGTTTTTACACACAATCGCTCCACGGAATCCCTCCGCAAGGTCTCGTGTTTTCTACTTGTGTAAAGTGTCGAGAACGATTACTTATTCCCTAACTTATACTAGAATTAGGTTGAATTAACAAATCAATTTAGCGTGCACTCTAAACAATCTATCAATCAATCATGAATGAATAAACATTCCTATTAGTAAAAACAAACGATAATCATGTGAAAAACTTCAAGATAGAATTGAAACAAAACTCAAATCATATATTAAGAACTAGGAATTCATCCTCAATCAATAAGAAAATTAGCTACTCATGTTTTTGAAATTCACACAAATAATTAAAGGGAGAATTTTTAAAGTTCACACAAATAATTAAAAGAAGAATTTTGAAAACAAAAACACAAGTGTTGTGTGTGTAGAGAGATGTGTAAAAGATATATCAAAGTGTGTAGAGAACTTCTCTACTTATAGGCTTCAATGTTCTCCATATCTTCCAAGGAATAGAACCCCTTTCCTTTAGCAATTCAATTTCCAAATTCAAGTCTTCCTCATCTTCCATCTTCTCTTTCCAAATTTGACCCAAATTCTCCATCCAATTCCAAGTCCAAGTCTTCACACCCATGAGTAGAATCCACACAAAATTCTGTAATTTTGGCCCGCCGGAAAGCTGGTATTATGGCCGGAATACGACACGGAATCTTCTTCTCCGTCGACGGAATATTCCGTCAGGGCACCGTCAAAGATAACGGTCAAACTGACGGTCTTCATTAGTCAACTGGGTCAAGGGAAGGAGAAAGTCAGCCAAGTCAGCTTCGCCTAAGTGGTCTTACTGGGTCTTACTCAGATGAGTCAAGTACTGGATCGGTCATCGGACTCGTCTGGATCGTCACCACCGGCTCCGAGTCAACTCGCCAAAAATTAAAAATGGGCAGAGTCTCCTCTGTTTCTTGGCGATTCCCGGCCAAATTCAGGCCTCTTTTTTGGGTCTTCTCCTGTTAAGAACCTACACATACATCTATTTGAAGCATTCATTCATTTTTTACAGCAGCAACAAGTACACTTTCCTTCTTGTCTGCAGCCGTTTCACAACCCATCCTGCAACTGATCGTTACTGCCATTACCCACAACATCAACACAGCTTAACCCTTATCTTGACAAATCATTTACATCTCTTCCACCATCGTTACGTGACAGCACCATCTTAATTGATTTCTCAATTCTATGATGTTTCGATCTTCATCACTGTAGCTTAAATTTCCTAGCATCAGGTTCATCCCATTAACAACTACTCTCGATTTGATTCATCCACAGAACCCTATTCAACAACCATCTAACCTGTCTTGATTTTCCGGCCACAAAACCCATTGTTCCTGAGCCTAGTAGACTCTCAATTTCCTTCTCTTCGTCTTGATTCATTCTCGGCTTCATACCCATTCCACTAGAACTTCAACAAATACCACCATCTTCGATTCAACAGCACATTCGTCAACATCTTCAATTTCTGTTACAGATTCAGCAACCTCAGATCCCCTTTCTCATCATCTCCGAATCGCATCATCAACAACCCTGAATTTGTCTCTTCTATAGCATACCCTTCTTCTCAGCTTCTCGGATTCAGCCATAACTTCTCCACGAAATTACCAGCATCATCATCATCTCCGTTAGTTCAATACCCATGTTCTTTCTCCTCTCTGACTGCAACCCATCTCAATTTCAGCTTCATCAATTCTCCCTCGCTTGTTCATCGACTGTTCTCTATCCGGGGTCGGAACCAAAGAACGCTCAATCGATTCACAGATGCAACATCGAACCCTAATTTCAATTTCTGTCTGATCTTCTGAGTTTCGATCTGCTTTTCTATCTTGATTTATCAACCAACAAACCCATTAATCCCTCTCCAATCTCCCTCGATTAACAGCAGCAGCCATGGCTGCTTTTCTCACTTTCAGGTGGAAGAAAAACGAGTAAATGAAACTGATTGAGAAAGAGAACTTTCTTCTCAATTTAGGGTTGGATATATTTGGATAATGACACCCGGTAACCCTTGATAAGGGATAACCAATTCTGACCCCTTAACCTTGGCTAGATCGCTACTAGTACTCCTCCCAAAAGAGTTGCCCCTTAACCTTGGCTGGGCTCCAGATAGTGTTCGCCCCTGAAATGACAATTTTTCCCTTTTGGCTCAAATAGAATAATTTCTTCTTCTTTTCCTCAGTGCGACTCCAAAGTAGCTACAAAACTCAAAACAAGCGTAAAATACATAATTTACAAGAAAAATAGCAAAGAAAGTATAAACAATAGATAGTAAATAGGATGTATTCTACACCCTATCAAATTCCCCCACACTTAGACTTTGCTAGTCCTCGAGCAAATCAAACTAAAAACTCACAACTTTAAAGCGTTCCAGCGTCCCAAGCATCCAAAGAGCTATGAGCACATAGAGTTTCTGCATTCTAGTAATAAGAAGTTAGAAATACTAAAGAACATATTCTCATTCTTAAATATTGAGTGAGAAATAACGACACCATAATGAGAGAACGCGTGTTTGAGAAACGATCAATAAGCATTTCGCCTCGACTTCTGCCTCACCAAAAAGGATTTTATGATAATTGCACTAAAAAAGACGGCTTTTTTATGGGTCGCACATGTGTGCAGGTAGGAATGAAGAGAGAATTCCTGCAACACGTTGAATGGTGGGAATGACAACTTCCGAAATATTTTTAAAAAACCACATCTTTTAACATTTTGAAAAACCATTTTTCTAACGATCTCTAAGAAAGGAAATCAACCATTATTATTGAGGATGAGATTACTTACTCACCTTCACATTCGATCGCCAATTATGATAACACCACTCTCACGGCATCCAATAGAAACGTCTTCCGCTCCTCGTCTTGATCTTCTTGGTCTTCGTCTTCGGTTTCAACTATTGGTGATAAACTCTCGAATTTCATAAATCCTTAACAATTTGTAACCTTTACCTTAATAATCCTTGTCGCTTGAAACTTCCTTATATATTTTCCTTCCCCATGGCTTATTAAATAAATAAAAACAAAACATTATTTCTCTTGTTTTTTTTTTTTTTTAAAAATGAAATTTTCAATTCAATTTTTTTTTTTTTTTTTTTTTTTTTTTTTTTTTGAAAAACAAGAGAAATAAAATACAAAATAAACCATGGCCGTGGGAGAAGTATTTTACCGCTTGATTCTTCACAACTTGTATCGCCTCAAAATCATAAACTTCAATAATTCTCACCTTTTGATTTTCTTCGCTCTTGTGAATAAGTCTTTATACTTGGATATATAATTACCTCATTGTATTGTAAGTCCTCAACATATATGTAAAAATCTGCTCTTTTTCTCATTCTGTTGCTTGTAAACCTTGAACTTTTCCAACTTTCCTTGTAAATTTTGATGTCGCTCCTTGTTGATTATGATGGTGTTTTTATGGATCCATTGTTATCGAGAGAGAGAATGGTGCTAACTGCAAATCGAACTACAAGAAGGAGGCTTTCATCTATAGACGTCACCCTTATGATTGACAAAATTAGCACTCAAGAGATCAAAGAGTAGTGCTTCTATTGGTGGGAGGTTGGGTAGCTCACCATTCTACCCGGAATTAACGTACGGTGACACACACTCAAAAGAAAGCTCTTTAGTCATCTACAAAGAATATTTGGTCGGTGCCTCACATGATATGAATACGGGTAGTCTCCACTAATGATTGATCAGCAACTCTAATAATGCATTTCTCCCTGCACCAAATTTACATCACCGGCATGATTAAATCCATTATTTAACACTCTAACAAGCAAGAAATCCGAATGTAGTTCTCTAACATTTCCAAGTTCAATTATGTCGGTCAGAATCTCTATGTAAACATACCTAGAAGTATGCTAGTGACTCTAAAATCTCTACAAGTTGAAGGTTTTTTGTAAAACTTTTTTTTTTTTTTAATTTTTTAATTTAATTTTTTTTTTTAAATACATGTTTAACCACTCCCCCACACTTAAACCTTACATTGTCCTCAATGTAATTTAATCGTCCTAGTAAAGTCAAGGTGGGAAATTTTAACATGATAAGGAACAAGAAAAAGAAATAACAAAAAGCAAAAGGATAAGAAATACAAAACCTATGTGTTGCCTCCCATTAAGCGCTTGTTTTAAAGTCGATGGCCCGACTTAGCTCTTGCAAGATTCATTAGCCCGGATCAATCTCTTTCACGGGAAAACATGACTTCACATCACTAGGGTATCTCTTTGTCTCAAAGATATTGAAGTGGATGAGTGCTCCATCAAACTCCATAGTCAAGGTGCCATTTTGGACATCAATCTTTGTTCCAAGCGTGCTCAAGAATGGTCTACCCAATAGCAAAGGTGTAGACTTGGAAGAATTCTCATCATTCATGTCTAAGACATAGAAATCGGCCGGAAATACAAGCTCATTAACCTGCACCAAAACATTCTCAACAATCCCTTTCGGGTAAACATTAGATCGGTTAGCAAGTTCAAGAACTACCCCGGTTTCCTTAAGAGGACCAAGATTCAAAGAATCAGAAATCGAGGAAGGCATAACATTAACCGATGCTCCCAAATATAGTAAAGCTCGAGTAAACCTTGTTTTACCAATTGTGCAAGGTATAGTGAAACTACCGGGGTCCTTTAATTTTGGTGGGAGTTTCTTGAGAATGAACGCCGAAGCATTCTCCCCCACACTCATGACTTCATTCCCTTTTAACCCTTTCTTCTTCATGCACAACTCCTTTAAGAACTTTGCACAACGAGGAATTTGACGAATAGCTTCAATGAGTGGAATATTGACTTGTACTTTCTTAAGGATGTCCCACATATCCTTGTATTCCAAGTCTTTCTTCGATTTAGCAAATCGGCTAGGAAACGGGGGTGGAGTTGTGAAAGTAGGAACCGTCTCCTTAGGTAGGTTGGTTGGGGATGTATTCTCCTTTGGTGCGGTTTCAATTTCCTCTTTCTCATCATACACCTTATCTTGTTGATTTGGTTGCTCCACTTGTTTCCCACTCCTCAAAGTAATCGCATTAACGCTCTCTCTTGGATTAACAAATGGTTGTGAAGGAAGCTTTGTGGACGCTTGAGCTTTCAATAGGTTCACATCGGTCGCTAATTGCCCCACTTGAATTTGTAAATCCTTGATTGCCGAATCGGTCTTTTTTTGTTGTTGTTGAACCGAAGTGGTAATACCTTGCATACCTTGCATCAATGCATTGAGCTTGTCATCAATTGAAGAATCACGTTCCTTGACTTGTTGTGGTTGGAATTGTTGAGGTTGAAAGCGTGATTGTTGAAAGCCACCTTGTTGTGCATATGGATTAGGAGCCTCCGCTTGCTTGTTTGCATAACTAAAGTTAGGATGATCCTTCCAACCGGGATTATAGGTATTGGAGTATGGATCGTACCTCGGCCTTTGATTTGGATATAAAGCATTTACTTGTTCGGTCTCATCATCCGGAATAATAACCGCAGCCATCCTTTGAATCATTTTCTCCATGTTACCCATCCTTTGATCAAGGTGTGATGATGAATCACTAACTTCATGCACTCGCCTAACCATGGGTTCATCTCTTGTGTAGAATTGTTGCGAGTTCGCAGCCATACTTTCAATCAACTCGGTAGCTTGGGTCACCGTCTTGTTCACTAGTGCACCACCACCCGCGGTGTCAAGAAGAGACCTATCACTTGGGTGGATTGCTTCATAGAAGTATTGGAGTATCATAACGTCACTAAATTGATGGTGTGGACAGCTTGCCACCAACCTCTTGTATCGCTCCCAACATTTATACAACGACTCTCCCACATGTTGCTTCAATCCACAAATCTCCTTGCGAATTTGAGTAGCTTTGGATGCGGGAAAATATCTCTCAAGGAAAAGTTTCTTCATCCCATTCCATGTTGTGATACTTCCGGAAGGCAAATAATATAACCATTCCTTAGCATTGCCCGCCAAAGAAAACGGGAAAGCTTTCAACATTGCTCCATCCGCATTAGTCTCCGGTGGAAGCATAGCCATAACTATGGTATAGAAGTCCATAAGATGTTTGTTTGGGTCCTCATTCACCATGCCATGGAACTTTGGTAACTCTCTAATCAACCCCAGCTTGATCTCGAAGGTTGAGTTAGTTTGGATACACCATTGTTGTGTATCAAGCCTGTGAGAAGCTAGGTCCTTGAGTGTACGTTCAGCCATTGTTTCTTCCTCTTTGTCCGAATCACTTGATGAAGAAGGAGGAAGTGGAGTGTTAACCGCTCGAATGAAATCCTTTAGTTGAGTGCCGGATCGAAGACGTATTGGACTCGGTCTGCCCTTTTTAAGCATTCACCAAAGGTATAACACCTGAAACAAGATTCTCGAAAACTAAGTTAGATACGGTATAGAATCTAACAAAGCAAGAATAAAGCAAAAAGAAAAATAAAAACAACTAAACTCGTCCGCTGCTCCCCGGCAACGGCGCCAAAATTTGATGCGTGTCGTAACCACAACAAATTAATTAATATTTTTCCACTCAATTAACAAGTAATATGGTGGTAGTTAAGTTCGTTCCCACGAGGAGCAAGAGGTTCTAGTTGTCTTAATTGTCACAAAAAGGGGGGATGTGTAAAACAAAAGAAAGTAAACAAAGCAATTAAAAGATAAAGTTGAAATCAATAAGAGAGACAAGACCAAGGAATCCTTCTTCGTTGCAAAACAATGATTCAAGTTATGTTTTTCCTCCACATGTTATTAGTCACAGATTATCACCAACCGTAGGATAGCAGGTTCGCTTAGCTAGCCCCAAAATCCCTTATTTCACTGAGTAACAAGTCCGCTTAGTTATCAGATTCTATTCAAAAGAACCACCTTGAGGTTCGCTTACAAGATGTAATTCCCCGAATGCATTAAGATCTATGAATTTAGGTTTAGTACTAGTAGTTAAACTCGGTTCGCTTGGTCCACTTTCTAGCGTTGTTTTTACACACAATCACTCCACGGAATCCCTCCGCAAGGTCTCGTGTTTTCTACTTGTGTAAAGTGTCGAGAACGATTACTTATTCCCTAACTTATACTAGAATTAGGTTGAATTAACAAATCAATTTAGCGTGCACTCTAAACAATCTATCAATCAATCATGA
Organism: Papaver armeniacum; assembly: GCA_023531295.1. Classification (NCBI taxonomy): domain Eukaryota; kingdom Viridiplantae; phylum Streptophyta; class Magnoliopsida; order Ranunculales; family Papaveraceae; genus Papaver; species Papaver armeniacum. The sequence continues at coordinate 3,691 of JAJJWW010006345.1, read as the reverse complement.
ATGAATAAACATTCCTATTAGTAAAAACAAACGATAATCATGTGAAAAACTTCAAGATAGAATTGAAACAAAACTCAAATCATATATTAAGAACTAGGAATTCATCCTCAATCAATAAGAAAATTAGCTACTCATGTTTTTGAAATTCACACAAATAATTAAAGGGAGAATTTTTAAAGTTCACACAAATAATTAAAAGAAGAATTTTGAAAACAAAAACACAAGTGTTGTGTGTGTAGAGAGATGTGTAAAAGATATATCAAAGTGTGTAGAGAACTTCTCTACTTATAGGCTTCAATGTTCTCCATATCTTCCAAGGAATAGAACCCCTTTCCTTTAGCAATTCAATTTCCAAATTCAAGTCTTCCTCATCTTCCATCTTCTCTTTCCAAATTTGACCCAAATTCTCCATCCAATTCCAAGTCCAAGTCTTCACACCCATGAGTAGAATCCACACAAAATTCTGTAATTTTGGCCCGCCGGAAAGCTGGTATTATGGCCGGAATTTGGCCGGAATACGACACGGAATCTTCTTCTCCGTCGACGGAATATTCCGTCAGGGCACCGTCAAAGATAACGGTCAAACTGACGGTCTTTATTAGTCAACTGGGTCAATGGAAGGAGAAAGTCAGCCAAGTCAGCTTCGCCTAAGTGGTCTTACTGGGTCTTACTCAGATGAGTCAAGTACTGGATCGGTCAAAAAAAAAGCCCATTAGCTATATTTAAGGAGTTCAAAAGCATGCATTGTAATTGTTCTTGAGATCTGGTTAACTTATTGGAATGTAGCTAGCTAATCAAGGTTTAATCAGCATGGCTGCCAATTTTCCTTGGTCTTTTAACAGAAATCTCATAAAAAAAGACCAGCAAGAGGAATTAAGTCATCCTTCTAGAGCAAGACAGAGATGATTCAAAAGCTTGATTTTTTAGTATTACATTAGCCTATCCACAAAGTAAAGGAAAAGAAAGCAAAGGAGCGAAGCAACTATTACAGAATTCCGCCACACCTGGTTACTAATTTGTTCCATGGATTTCTCACAATTCCCCTCTCCATTTCGTCTCAGAAAAGTATTATGTGTAAGTGTAAGTTGAGGCCCTCCTTCCTTTGCAGATATTGAACCGGCCTTCGCAGCCGCTCCAGCCGTAGGCTTCACTGGTCTACCCATTTGGATATGGGAAACTCGATCGACTTGCCCCCATATCACCGGCCTCCCACAGTTTCTCCTGCCACAATCTTTACACTATTCCCATTTGGTGTGGCGAACTCTACAGAAACCCCCCTTCACCCCCACCCTCCTCATTAGGCCCCCTTCCACCCCCACCCTCCTCATTAGGCCCCCTTCCCACCGCCCACCCACCCCATTAGGCCCCCCTTCCACCCCAACCCACCCCATTAGGCCCCCCTTCCACTGCCCACCCACCTCATTAGGCACCCCCTTCCACCCCCCACCCACCCCATTTGGCCCCCCATCCACCCCCCAAATGGCGGGCTTTCTGAGGCTCCCCATCCACCCCCTTCTCCAGCCTCTGGAGATCATGCCCTCGACCACCTACAGCCACATGCTTCACAGTGGATACTCATGCTGTTGAGATACTGCACTCACAGCCAATCCAGCCGCAGCCTTTACAGTGCTGCCCATTCCTTCGAAGATATTGCACCGATCTCCACAGCCGTGAGATTTCACAGGCGACTGGTTGCGCAGCGAACTTCACCACTACCCAGTTATCACCAACAACATTTAATTTTTGTAACATTTCCACCAGGGGGCTCCAATGGTCCTCACCATTTGGTTGCTGCACATTTAACTGACTTTCCCAGCCATTTGGTTGCTGCACATCAAATGACTAGTCCTGACTTCCAGCCTCCACTGCATAGTTCCTCATTTGGTATCTGCACATTCACATACTTATCCTGACGAATTCCAAATCCCTATTCCATTGATTTAGTTGCCTCACATCCAAATCATGCCAGGGACTCCTGCCTCCTTCACTATCGCTAGCATCATCCACAGGTAATCCATTTTTAACTAGCTTTTGCAGATTTGATAACTTGGAAAGCAAATGAGAACCGACAAATACTGTCTGTTCCTCTTCTTGGGATTTCTTTAGTTCTGCTATCTCGACTTCACTTCATTCATGAACTCAGTCCTCTCATTCCTTCCAAGCATAATTTCTTGGTTCACTTTTTCTTCTAGTGCCATGACTCGATTACTTAGTCCCTCCACCTTGTTGTTCATCAAAAAGACAGAATCAATTAACCTCTCCATAAGAGTATCTAATTTTAGTATTCTTCCCAGCCCAACGGAATACTACCACTTCTAATATTTCCATCATCATCATCAGACGAAATGCATATCCTCCTCTTCATTTTACCTAATACGGTTTTCGTCTGCGCACTATCTCTTTATATCCCTATTTACAGAAATCGCGGAATTCATATGTTAAAATTGATCTAGTATCCGTAATTTAAATGTTCATAAACTCATAAGTCATACAAGAACAGCAACAATCAAAAAGTACATCAAGTTGGTGTTCAAATGTTTCATAAATTCGTGCGGATTTAATAAAGATTGAGTTCACAAACCGTAATTCAAACGTTCATGAATGCATATAAGCACGATCACATAAAAAACAACAATCTGAAATCTCTGAACTTGATTTTACAAGAAATGAACCCAAAATAGATTTCTAGGGTTAATAAGAAAACTTACTTGTCTGTACCTTCTTCTCTTAAATGATCAATCAAACTCACCAAAGCAAAGAAATCAACAGGAATGAGAAAACCCCCTTGATTGGAGATGAAATTGAAGCGAAATCACAAAAAAAATTCTCTCAATCAAACAAATGAAGGAGGAACAACAACAACAGAGATTCTAATTTCCATGCTGAAAACACTGTTAGTGTGTGAAGCCAAAATGAGTAAAAGGAGAGAAGCTGTTAATGGTGGTGGTTGGGGTTGTGAATGGTGGTGGTCTGGTGGAACTGGAGTAAATGGTGGTGGTGGTCTGGTGGAAGTGGAGTAAATGGTGGTGTTTTTGATTTTTTGCATTTTATAAAATGGGATTAAACCGACCGTCGGTAATTATTCTTGAGATCCGGTTAACTCAATCCGGCATAAAATAAAGTTGGAATATCCGATACAAAGTTAGCGAAACCCGATATTAGTTGTCCACAGTCCACTCCTTTGAAGGGAACCGAAGAGAAGTTAGCGATGATTAGGGTTAGGGCATTATATATCATTACTTAGATGGCTATGGTTCATCTAGGATAGGTAATCCAAGGGTTAGAATTAACTTAGAAATATTTAGGCGGGTGAGTGGGTTAGGTCGGGTGAGGGAAGCTGTCACCCACAGTGATGGGTTTTGATGTTGTGACTCATAGTCGACCCGCTCCTAGGTGGGTTGGGTCAGGTGTGGGTAATTTCAGTCGGGTGTGGATTGGATTGGTGGGTTAAGTCGGTTTTGTGCGGCCCTACTCCCCAACAATGAGGTTTGATTTTACTCGTTCTGTCAAGAATTGCTCACTAGAAAAAGGTAGTAATCGTATATAAGATGAAGAAAATTATTATCCTTGTTATATTTGGATTTTAAAACTTGCACACAAAGATCACGAGGGTTAGTCAAAGTCTCCAGGCACATTTGTCTTTCAAAACTGTATCCAGGGAAAATAATAATGTGACTATGATAGTTTTAGA